>CAUYON010141530.1:0-29788 GCA_963573935.1 Arctocebus calabarensis
ACAATGGTGGCTGCAACCAAAAAAAAAAAAAAAAAAGGCCAGGCGTTGTGGTGGGAGCCTACAGTCCTAGCTACTTGGGAAGCGGAGGCAGGAGACTCGCTTGAGCCCAGGAATTGGAGGTTGCTGTGAGCTGTGATGCCACAGCACTCTATCCAGGGTGACAGCTTGAGGCTCTGTCTCAAAAAAAAAAAAAAAAGAAAAGAAAATCCTGAAGTCCTAAAAAATCTGCTGAACATCTGTAAGAGCTAATAAATATATTTGGTAAAGTTGAAGAATAAAAATTAATCTAAAATATCACTAGCGTGCCTATATACTAAAAGAGAACTTTAGGGGAAAACAAGAAAATAGTCCCATTTTCAATAGGCATAATATCGAGGAATTAATTTAACCAAGGAAATGTAAGATCTCTACAGTGAAAACTATAAAAAATTGTGAAATACAGTGAACAAGACATAAGTACATGGAACAATACTCCCTGCTAATGAATTAAAAGAATTAATATTGCTGTAATAGCCAAATTACTGAAAGCAAACTATGTATTTAATGCAATCCTTACTGACATATCAATTGCATTCTTCACAGAAAGAAAATCACATTCCTAAAATTTATATTGAACCACAAAGCACTCTAAGTAACTAAAGCAATCTTTTTTGTGTGTGTTGTGAGATAAGAGTCTCACTCTGTTGCCCTGGGTAGAGTCCTCTGGCATCAGAGCTTACAGCAACCTCAAACTCATGGGTTTAAGTGATCCTCTTGCCTCAGCCACCTGAGTAGCTGACTACTACAGGCTAGTTTTTTTTATTTCTTGTAGAAACAGGGTCTTGCTTTTGTTCAGGATGGTTTTGAAGTCTAGAGCTCCAGTAACCTTACCTTCCTCACTCTTCCAGAGTGCTACGATTATGGGTATGAGTCATCATGCCCAGCCCAGCTAAAGCAATCTTAAGCAAGAAGAACAAAGCTAGATGTATGTTTTCTGAATAAATGTACTATAAAGCTATTGTAACAAAAAGAGCATAGTCTCTGCATAAAAATAGACACATGAAAAAATTAAATAGAACACAGAATATTGAAATAAATCCATACACTTCCAATCAAATTACTTCCTATTAATTTGCTAAGAACACACAATGAAGGAAGGACAATCTTTTTAATAAATTGTGTTGGAGAAAAGGGATACTCACATATGAAGGAAGCTAGCTGTCCTTCCTGTCTCTCACTATATGCAAAAATCAATTTAATATAAATTTGAAACTTAAATAGAAGACATATAACAATGAAACTAATAGAAGAAACCATAGGAAAAGAGCTTCACTGTATTAATCTGGGAAGGGAAGGCAGGGAATAAGGAACGAAAAAAAAGACTTTAGGACTTAAGGGGAAGAAAGATGTGTTCAATAAAGAATCTTAATTTCAAACTGACATTGAATAGAAGAAAATCAACTTTTATGTAGGAAATACATCTGTAGGTCAACATAAGAAATGCGACAAGGATTAATGTAACTAACTCACTCGCTAGACTTGAAAATGTTAAAGACAACAATGCTCAACTTTGCATTCATAGTAACCCAGAAAAACAGCCAAATTAGAGATCTGTGGAATGGGATCACCAAATATCAAAGCATAATCACTCCCAAAGTAACTCATAAACTTGTAAAATCAATGTAAATTGGTTTCTCTTAAATGCATGTACAAATCCAAGGGGGCTGGATATTTCCCAAACCATATGAAATGAAGAGGAAAACCAACTCTAGCCAAATTAATTGGCTAACTTTTCTGAAGAGAGTGTATCAACAAGGGGGGTAGTCTGTGTGTAGTTTTGAAAACACTGGACCATAGAAGGAGAATTTTGCAGCTTTTATCAACACCTTCTGAGAGAGAATTCCAATCTCTAGAAAAACTTGCTAGTCTGAAGACTATGGGAACTAGTCCTTAAGCCTCTTTAATGTTATGTGTATGTGTGTTTTGATACAAGTAGCACAGTGCTTTGGATATAGATATAAATATTTAGCTCATAAGAAAGATATAGTTAATAAAAAGAAATAATTAAGGTGAAGATAATTCCATTTTCTGAATGCACGGGATTGCAAAATAAGTCACAGATTATTGAAAAGTGTGCTGAAATTTATGTTTATCTTTGTATGCCACCATTCAGAGATAAGTACCATAACATTTGGTTTATCTTTACATTTTTTTTTATTATATTTGCCTGTTTACAATTGTGGGAAAGAAGGAAAACTGCACCTCCAACTCCAAAGTTTTGCTGAAACATTAACTCATAATGAGACAGATTAATAAGAGAAAGAGATTAAAAATTTATTTACCATGCACAAAGGGAGAATCACAGAGTGATTAACCAATATTTCAGTGGGGATCCTTTTAGAGAGAGGGTGAGATGAGGAATGAGGGACATATGTGATTCTGTTTAAGGACAATAAATGGTCACTTGAGACAGTGAAGGGATCAGGGAAAACAGGTTGACTTTTTTTTTTTTTTTTTTGGCAGTTTTTGGCCAGGGCTGGGTTTGAACCCGTCACCTCCCGCATATGGGGCCAGTGCCCTACTCCTTTGAGCTACAGGCGCTGCCCGAAACAGATTAGCTTTTAAATGATTCACTTTGGAAAATATCTTCCAAATGGGTTGGGCCAGTTTTGGTTGCATTCTTGTTCTTCTGCAATATATTTGAGATAACAGGAGTGGAGTGGAAGTAAAGACAATTGTTCTTTTTGAAGTGTCTATTTTTATGCAGACACTTAAAGCCCCTTCCAATGCCTGATGGTCTTTAAGGGTCTTTACGTCAAAATTCTCTTTATACCAAGGAGTCATATTTTGGGATGAAATTTCCTGAGCTCCTTCACTATCATATATTTTACACACAAAAATCAGTGTTACATGAAGTTCCATGTCATGCTTTTCTATTTAGCTCTAAATACTTTTAAAAATTTTTTAATGCTTTTTCTAAAATGTTATAAAAATAAAGAAAATGTAATGACTTCCCATATTCTGATCAAAAAGCTTCGACAAGTATCAACCCAATCATATTTGATCCAGACCTGACCCACTTACCTCTACCCTCAGTCCTGAATCATAGTAAAGAAATTCCAGATCAATATCAATTCACCTGCAAATATGTCTAAGACATATTGTAAGGTAGATCTCAGGTGGCTTTAGACCAGGGGTCCTCAAACTACAGCTCACGGGCCACATGTGGCCTGCCGAGGACATTTATCTGGCCTGCCAGGTGTTTTTGCCTCTACTGCCTGTCCTGTTTAGCAGCGGAGTCATTCCGGGCCGCAAAATCTGTTACTGCAAAAATCATTGGTTGCATTCCCAAACAAAACATATGTAGATTCACTTGAAAAGTTGCAAAAGGAGTTCCAACTTAGATTTAAAGTGCTTCATCTCCATGAACAGGACATACAACTTTTCCATAACCCATTTTCTATCGACATTGAAATTGTAAATGTCAGTCCCTGAAGTCACCACCTCAGGCTGGCATCTCAGGCAGGTGGGAGCCAGGTGCTGATGGGTGCAGTGGGGGCAACCGAGTGCTACTGCAGCTCTGGCTCCACGTTGTCGGAGGCTTTCCGGCTTCTCCATGGGGCTGGCCTGCGGTGCCCAGATGCTCTAAGAACGTTTCCACTGTTGCTCAAGGACACACACAGTGGGATTCAGAATTCCTAGAGATTTACCTTTGTGAGAACCTGGAAGTATTTCTTTAAATTCCTTCTCTTAGTTTTTCAAAGAAACATCAAGAAACTATGAACAACATCAGTAATGAAGAGTTTGACTGCCACTTGCTTGATTAAGGTTTTACTGCTAAGGACATTCTGGACCAAAACATCAATGAAGTTTCCTCTTCTGATGATGAGAATGCCTTCTAGGTAGCAGACCTCGGAGATGTTCTGAAGAAACACCGAAGATGGCTAAAAGCTCTTCCTTGTGTGACTCCTTTTTGTGCAGTCAAATGTAATGACAGAAGAGCCATTGTGAAGACCCTTGCTGCCATTGGGGCAGTATTTGACTGTGCTAGCAAGACTGAAATACAATTGGTGCAAAGTCTCAGGGTGCCTCCAGAGAGGATTATCTATGCAAATTCTTGTAAACAAGTGTCTCCAGTTAAGTACGCTGCCAATAACTGGGTCCAGTTGATGACTTTTGACAATGAAGTTGAGTTGATGAAAGTTGCCAGAGCACATCCAAAGACCAAGTTGGTTTTGTGGATTGCCACTGATGATTCCAAAGTAGTCTGTTGACTCGGTGTTAAATTTGGTGCCACACTCAAAACCAGCAGACTTCTTTTGGAACGGGCAAAAGAGCTAAATATTGATGTCATTGGTGCCAGCTTCCATGTAGGAAGTGGCTGCAGTGATTCTAAGACCTCTGTGCAGGCAATCTCTGATGCCTGCTGTGTCTTTGAGATGGGAGCTGAGGTTAGTTTGAGCATGTACCTGCTTGATATTGGTGGTGGCTTTCCTGAATCTGAGGATGTGAAGCTTAAATTTGAAGAGATCACTGGTGTGTTCAACCCAGCATTGGACAAGTACTTTCCATCAGACTTCGGAGTGAGAATCAGAGCTGAGCCAGGCAGATATTATGTTGCATCAGCCTTCACACTTGTAGTTAATATCATTGCCAAAAAAATTGTATTAAAGGAACAGATAGGTTTGATGATGAAGATGAGTCTAGTGAACAAACCTTTATGTGTTCCATCAATGATGGAGTATATGGATTATTTAATTGCATCCTTTATGATCATGCTCATGTAAAGCCTCTTCTGCAAAAAAGACCTAAACCAGATGAGAAGTATTATTCATCCAGCATTTGGGAACCAATATGCAATGGCCTTGACCAGATAGTTGAGTGCTGTGACATGCCAGAAATGCATGTGAGTGACTGGATGCTCTTTGAAAATATGGGTGCTTACACTGTAGCTGTTGCTTCTACTTTCAATGGATTCCAAAGGCTGACTATTTACTGTGTGATGTCAAGTCCAACATGGCAACTTGTGCAGCAAATCCAGAACCCCCGCCTACCAGAAATAGAAGAGCAGGATGTTAACACTCTGCCTGTGTCTTGTGATTGGGAAAGTGGAATGAAACGTCACCCAGTAACTTGTACTTCAGCTATTATTAATGTGTAGATATTCTGTAGCTGTTAACTGCAAGTTTAGCTTGAATTAAGGGATTTGGGGGGACCATTTAACTTAATTATTGCTGGTTTTGAAATGTCTTTGTAAGAGCAGGGTTTGCACAAATGCAGCAATATATAAGATTAGGAGATGGGGTCACACTTATCTGTGTTCCTATGGAAACTATTTGAATATTTGTTTTACATGGCTTTTTATTCACTTTTCAGACATGCTATGAAAGAGCACCCTTCCGCTGCTCAGCAAGCATTTGTAGCTTATACAGTGGCAGAATCGGCCAAAAGCTTAGTGTTGTGACCTGTTTTAAGAATAAAGTATCTTGGAAAAAAAAAAAGAAAGAAAGAAAATGTGTATACAATTTACCAAGAGGAACTGGCTGAAGAGCAGAATTGTGATTCTCTGAAACATGCATTCAAGTCAAGCAGCCTTCCTAATTTCTATGCATCTCTCCCCTCTGAGACATATCCTAATCTCAGGAACCATGCACTCGAAATGGCAACCATCTTTGGCAGCACTTATGTCTGTGAACAGACATTTTCCAGAATGAAACATCTGAAATCTGCAACCAGATCTAGACTAACAGATGTACACTTGCATCACTTGTTACAACTAGTAGTGACAAATATGGAACTGGACATTGACCATCTCATTAGCCAAAAGCAGGCCCACAGTTCCCATTAAAATACTGGTAAGTTTGTTGATTTAACTTTATTTGTTCTTCATTTGAAATATTATATTTGTTCCCATTTTGTTTTTTGACTTCAAAATAAGATATGTGCAGTGTGCATAGGAACTTGTTCATTTTTTTTTTTTAAACTATAGTCCGGCCCACCAAAGGTCTGAAGGACAGTGATCTGGCCCCCTGTTTAAAAAGTTTGAGGCCCCCTGCTTTAGACCAACCCAATCCTCATCCTTTTTATGCTCGTCGGGAGTGCTCAAGAATAACTGTAGACTGTGCTGGGAATGTAACATCTTTGGATAGGGAGAAACTGGCCAGAACAGTCCAGGCTCTGTTCTGGTCTCCCTCAGAAATAGGATGCCCTTCCACTATTTGAACCAGTGGGCCCTGTGTCTGTGGGACACCACGCCTAGGATGAGCTAGTTTCTAGGGTCCCTCGGCCGCCAGTGGGCATACGCAGATGAGTTTCCATCAACACTGGCAGATTTCCTGAGCCTTGAAGGTAACAGCTCACAAGGAATCTTAGGCTTTTGTTGTCTCTTACTGCTATCTGTCATTTAAAATATATATATATATAAAAATCTTGTTCATGCAACTTGTTACATATAAGTGTGTTCTATCTCATGGGTTCAGACAAGTTGGTGACCAATACACAAGGAACCTGCTTAAAATATATGAATTACTTTTTAAAAACAAAAGAATGCCAACATCTCATTTAACAAGTTAAGTTAATCGTAATTCCTTAATCTGATCAAATATCATTGAATAGTTATATCTTTATGCTTGTCATCAGTGTTTTTATTTATTTTTTCTTTTTTGATGTCAAGTCTCACTTTGTTGCCCTCAGTAGAGTCACCGCTCACAGCAACCTCAAACTCTTGTGCTTAAGCAGTTCGCTTGCCTTAGCCTCCCAAGTAGCTAGGACTACAGGTGCCCGCCACAAAGCCTGGCTATTTCTTGTTGTAGTTGTCATTGTTGTTTAGCTGGCCCAGGCTGGGTTGAAACCTGCTGACTCTGGTGGATGTGGCCTGTGTCCTAACCACTGAGCTATGGGCGCTGAGCCTAAAATTATTTTTTATATATGCTTCATGATGCAAATAAATTCCACATTGGATAATATATCTCAAGTTCTGTTTGATCAGCTCTTTCCTACTCCCTTATTCCTTTTTTTCTTTCCTTGCAATTTTTTTAAGTAACAGTGGAATCTATCATTTAGTATGTTATTCTTGCTTTTCATTACCTACAAGTTAGAATTTGTCTTAGTGAATCAATCAGGTTCAGATTCAGTTGCATAGTGTTTTGTTGTCTAAAGCTTTTACCCACATTCACATGGATGGATATTTTAATACTTCATAGTTTTCTTTTATTATAAGTAATATCAAAAAGAAATTCCTGATGCATTTATCTCTATACATTTGTCTGATTACATATTTAATATAATTTTGTTGCAGAACTAAAAGTAATATGCTTTTAAAAGTTTGTTGATACATCTTGTCAAACTGGCCTTCAAAAACTGATCCTACTTTGAATTTCACTTGACATTGTTAACTGAAATAACAAGGGGTTGAAAGCAAGAGTCACATTCACTTAAGGCGTATTCAGCCTGGATTTTAAGGATGTGCCTGGGAAAAACACAGCCCACAAAGTACCTGTTGTGGCCTGAGCTTTCAGTAGAAGAGGTTGAGAACTTTGCATTCTAAATGAACAAAGGGGTACACAGGAAAAAGAGGGGTGAAGGAGGTAAGCAGTGAAGCAATGGATGGTATGTTTGTGAAGTTCTATTTGGTGCTCAGTAAATCTATATAACCTAATATGAACATTCAAAAAACGGGACAGAGAAAATAGTCAATGTCATGATCTTCTCGGGGTGAACAGAAGATTGATTCATCTCTCCCTTGGTTTGCATCTGTGAAGATAAACTTATAATCAACAGTTAAGAATATATTTAGTCTACATAATTAACATGCACTTATTTTATAGGGACTGTATATGCTGAAGAGGTCTTATAGGGCTGAAGGAAAGAAGAAATACCATAGAACCACCATAGTTGGCCTCTTCACTACATTGACCACCTGCTTAAGTTGACCTAATTTTCTTTTCTTTTCTTTTTTTTTTTTTGAGATAGAGTTTTACTTATTAATCCTCAGTAGAGTGCCATAGAGTCACAGCTCACAGCAACCTCCAACTCCTTGGGCTTAGGCAATTCTCTTGCCTCAGCCTCCCAAGTAGCTGGGACTACAGGTGCCTGTCACAATGCCTGGCTATTTTTTTGTTGCAGTTTGGCCGGGGCTGGGTTTGAACCCACCACCCTTGGTATATGGGGCCTGCACCCTACGACTGAGCCACAGGCACTGCCCTAAGTTGACTTAATTTTCATAGACGAGACGTGCATCACCTGTACATAAAGTTCTCTTTATGTTGACCACATCCATCTATTGACCAATTTATTACAATCCCTTGTACAATGAACTTGCAGAGCTTCTAATGTCTTTTAACCCAACATGTATTTCTTACATACTTTGAGATGGGTCTGGGCAAAAAGGAATGATATCGAAAGGCTGTCTTGTGGGGAGCCTGAGGGAGAAATTTATATCCATAGGGAATATCTGTTAAATGTAGCCTGGTCGTAATTACTTGATTAGGGACAGGTTTGCTAAAAGTGTGACACTTTTAAAGGTCTGAATAAAACCACTCCCTTGAGGGCTGTTATGCTGAGTCTTAGCTGCACAACTGGACCACCTTGCAAGGCAGGCGTCTTTTCTCACTTGTATTACCGTTCCCCCATCACCACCACCACAAAACCCTGTTTAGTTGCTTTCATGGGCCCTTCATTTATTAAAAGAGGACCCTTGACTCTCACTGGAGAGAGGATGGCATTGCTCCTGTGACACTGTTCTTAGACTCGGTTCTCCCTTTTGATAGGATGAATTTTGTTTTTCCTTCACAACATATTTAAAGGTCTACTAATGTTATTTAGAAAATCTTGTCATGGATTTTGAAAGTATTTTCTGATGGGTAGATTTTTTTTTCTTTCATTAAGTTGTACTTTTGTTACTAGTGAGTTTCAGTAACTTTCATTGCAATCGTGATATGACATAAAAGCCAATGGATTAGCATTCTAATTCGTAGGTCTTCCTCTTGGATTGTAAGAGAGGTAAAGATCTGGAAAAGGAGCATTTTACCTCCTGCTGTTAGAAATTGAAACTTGCATTCCTTCCCAAGGCCAGTAATCAAAGAGGCAGAAAAATATCTTTTGCTCTTTTTTTTTTTTTCCTTTCTTTTAAACAACAGAATTATGTGGACTCTTGTGCCAAGGGATACCAGAGATAAAGTCACACTAACTCAAGATCAAAAGTCACCGATCATAGTTAAGCAACAATAGCCTTAAGTCCTGACATATGGGCCTGGTCTCTTAGACCCAGACCCAATGGCCAAAACCATCCCTGTAAAAAGCTCTGTTTCTGTGCTTAAAGGCAAGATGGTGATCTCTGAGATGCTGCTGGCAAGCAGGAATAATGCTGTGTGGCTGTGTAGGTGCTGCCCTCCTCATTTGCTGCCAAATTGGTAAGTTTCTTTTTCCACAAACCATTTGTCCTCATTCTTTCTTCACATTGATTTGGTCTGGAGGTCAAGTCCCAAGCCTTGCATTGCAAAATCTGGTTTCCCTGGGTGGACTTGATGATTCTGTCATGGAAAAGCACACTGTAACCAATCACTGCCCTGGCTGAAAGAGGTGGGGAACAGCCTGGGTCCAACTATGGATCTTCAGCAAAAGAAACATCATCTTTTGAAAGTGAGAGTGAAGGAGTGCCCCAACAGCTGCTGAAACCTGTTTCGCTCCAGGGAACTCTTATTCCTCCCTCCCAGAATTGAACGTAGCTCTTTGCTGTTTGCACCCCAGTGATGGGAAGGAAATGGATTTGGGAAGAGTCTCAGTGCCTTAGTCCTTCAGATAAGTCCCCCACTGTGCTCCCTGAGGGCCCCGATTCTACCCATTTGGGGACGGTTGTGAATCTTTCAGTCCTTTATAAGGAAATTCAGGGTGCTGTTCCTGTGGGAGTTGCCACTGAGAAAGACTAAGGAACCTGTGAGGTCACCTACTTCGTGTTAAGTGAACTTATCCCCATTTGTTTGGTAAGTATTGGTATTAAGATTATTTGTACTGGGAATTCCTGGTACCATCTACTTGTCAGCTTGTAATTTTTGGTGTTGTTTGTAGGTTTCATTTCAATATTGGAGGCTCTATTTCTAGTCCATTTCTTTGAAAGTTCCATCTTGGCTGAATAGCTAAATTATAAGTCTGTGTTTAAAAAGAGAATAGTGTTCATGTCTATAATCTTAGCACTCTGGGAGGCCAAGGCAGGTGGCTGCTGGAAGTCAGGAGTTTGAGACCAGCCTGAGGAGGAGCGAGACCATGTGGCTACTAAAAATAGAACAACTGAGGTGTTTCAGGTCAGGAATTTGAGGTTGCTGTGAGCTATGACACCAAAGTACTCAACCAACAGTAACAAGTGAGACTGTCAAAAAAAAAAAAAAAAAGAGAGAGAGAGAGAATACCATTTTATTGTAATATTGCATGGCCAATGCATGAGGTGGAGTATGAGGAGAAGTGACCATTGAAAAAAAATCTAAAATTATTATTTGTCAAAAGTCAGGTAAATTGGATGAGATACCACAGAAGTAAAATCAGAAGTAAAACCTTGGGTCCATCCTACCAGAGTACAAGGGTGTCCTGTTAAAGGAGAGGACACGGGCCCCCATGGGCAGTCCAGCTTTTAAGCGATCTAAATTTCCTGTTTAAGAAAAAGGAAAACTGAAGACATTGATATTTTTGCTAACCTTTCTTTGTTATTTTGTTCAATCTATAGACTGGAGAAACAACTTCTTAGTGAAGATTTTCCAAACTATCTCCTCTTTTGCTAATCTGTCTTCCTGCTGGATTTGTCATCCTACATATCATTCAGGGCAAGACCATTCTGACCCCATAGTTATTCCTGAATGTAATTGTACTAAAACACCTTCGATCTAAAACATCACCCTGATTCAGCAGGAAGTAGAGGGACAACTACATTAACCCGTCTCCCTTAGCTATGAAAGGATATAATTGACAGAGGAGCATGTACAACAGAGGTAAAAGTCTAAAAGCATCAATATCTTTTTAACAACCCCTACCCCCCACTCCCAGTTGGGGGGAATTAAAATTTGCATTTATTCCCAAGGCCAGTAATCAAAGAGCCAGACACATATTCTTCGCTGTTTGTTTTTTATTATCATAAACCACAGGAGATGGCTTAATAGAATTGTCCTGTCTCTTGTGACAAAGGTCGAAAAATTGTTATCACCAGAGATAAGGAAGTGATAACTCAAGTCTGAAACCACTGATAGATGGCTAAGCAACTATAGCGTGAAGACACAAAATGTGACACTGGTCAACTGCACCAAAGCCTGACGGGTGAAAACATCCCTTCAAAAATCCCCATTTTACTGCTCGAATGCAGGATGGTGATCTTTGAGATGCTAGCCTGCTTCCCTCCTCAGTTGCTGGCAAGTCAATACATTTCTCTTTCCTTTTTCTCAAACTACTTGTCCTCATTCTTCATTCTTATTGATTTGGCCCTGGAGATCATTACTGACCTCTCAGTAACAATCCAACGATTGGCGTACATTGGTCACTGAGACGCTGATGAAATTTGAACTGCTAAAATTGAGGGTTGGTTCCTGTATAATTAAGACAAGATTCTGATTGACAATGATTTGATCACATTATGGTTACTTACTGCATTACATGTACTCACTTGTTTTCTTAAATTAATATTAATTAACACCACAGGAATGAAAAAAGACAAGTTCAATTTGAAGACAATAAGAAATGCATTTCATTCTGTAAGTGACGTATTGACAATGTAAAGTCTAAGGGTTTTATTTTTTTCTCCAAGACCAAGCTTTATAATTTCTCTTCTTTCTTGTTGAACAGAGACTACAGAAGATTAAGCATGTTCTTAAAAAGTGCGCTAAGACTTCCATTAGAATATAATTTGCTTTGCCCAGGATTCTGCTTTGAGTCTGAGATACTCTGGTTTTCTGTGTGCAACTCCTCCACACTCAGAATGGTCTTGTGCATAGTTTCTAAAAGGGATCATGCTTGCTCTTACAGGAAAGTTTTTGCAGCAAAGCATCTTTCCTTGTTGAATTTCATATTTCTTGGCAGCCTGTAGGGATGTTGTCAGGATAATATATTAGGCTATTTCATATTATCACCTTGGGAATTTTGCTATTCTTTTGGTATTTTTTCTGACAAATTAGCAGTTAATATGAAACAGTGCATAAACTACAGGATATTTTTCCGTTTCCATTTTTGCAATAAGTTTGAGATCGATAGAAAATATTTTAGAATGTGATTTTTTTTTTTACTTCTTTATACTTCATATGTTTGGCATTTAACATGTAAGCATTGTGCTAGGGTAAAAAGTGAAATACAGGAGAAAACTCTCTGTAGGAAGACATGTGTATGTTGTCACTTCTGCACAATAAATTGTAACATACTGTACATGGATCAAAGAGCAATGTAACATTAGTCTTGTGCTTTGAGGTAAAGAGATCATAATAAATATTTTCTCTCCACCCTTGATAAAGATATTTGGGAATCATAACTTCTAGTACTTGTGTTTGTAAACTTGTTCAGAAATAGGGTCTTTAGAGGTTTACAGAAGTTAAGAGGTGCTCATGAAGTGGTTGGGATTCTCCTAAGGAGACATCAGAGTAGGAAAATTTAGACTTAGAAATGGACAGACCTTGGATTCAGAATTCTATTTCCAGAACTGTGAGAGAATTAGTTTCTGTTGTCTTAAGCAACTCAGTTTGTGTTCCTTCCTTGTGGCAGCCCCAGCAAACTAGCTTAGTAGTTATGTTTTGGTCCAAAGAGAAAGAAGATAAGATGCTGAACTCAAAGGATGAAGCAACAGCTGGAGGACTGATCTTAACTATAGATCATAATAACTCAGATAGGGAGGCACCTGTGGCTCAAAGGAGTAGGGCACTGGCCCCGTATGCCAGTGGTGGCGGGTTCAAACCCAGCCCAGGTCAAAAACTGCAAAAAACAAAAACAAGCAAACAAACAAAAAAATAATAACTCAGATCACTTTCTTCAAGCAAGCATTATTTCATTAATTCAAGAATGTTTAAGGGAACATATATATGTAGGTATGTATGAATGGGTTTTTTTGGAGACAGTCCCACTTTATCACCCTTGGTAGAATGCCATGGCGTCACAGCTCACAGCAACCTCCAGCTCCTGGGCTTGAGGTGATTCTCTTGCCTCAACCTCCTAAGTAGCTGGGGCTACAGGCGCCTGCCAACATACTTGGCTATTTTTTTATTTCAGTTTGGCCAGGTTTGAACCCGCCACTCTCAGTATATTGGGGCCAGTGCCCTACACACTGAGCCACAGGTGTCACCCAGGAATATATTAAATACTCTGCTGACATATTATAAAATTCCTATTGCAGGATATAAGAACATGTATTGTTATTAGCTAACTAATATCTTTTCTGATCATTTTCTCTGCTCTACTATTCTGTGAGAAAAAGGATCAAATTGGTTTTGTGTCTCCTTGATCCTTTTTTCTGATATGAAGGAGCAGTATCTCTCGTGATTTTGTATGATCATCCAGAGAAGATTAAAATGTGTCTTCCAATTTTCCAGTCCACCACACACACACCAGTGTGCACACAAAAACTAAATGAGTGAACACAGAAAACCACGAGGTGAATCCAAGAAAATGCATCAGCATAACATGTATTTTTAGTGTAATTATCAATGGGCTGAAAACTTGTCTCCATCAACAGGGTGAAAATTCTGTACTGGGAATAATTATTATTTCACTAGATAAGCCACGTGAAAATAAAAGAATTTGAAAGCAACTTGATAGGGTCCCCTCTAGAAATCTTCCTGAAGAGACACAATTCTGAATGTCTGAGTTTCTAAATAAATAAGCACACAGAGGTACACTTATTGAGTTATTCTCAGAGAATTGAAACCTATCTTTCATTCTGAAAAAAAAATCAAAAAGTGAGTCACTCACAGAGCAAAAACAGTCTATTATAAATCTATCTCACATGTAAAAATTGGCTTATTTTCTCTGAGAAGTTAATTACTTCTCTTCCTAAGTTAACTCACATAGAGCCTTCCAGTAACATAGTAGGCTACTGTTCTTTTCCCACTTTTGATTTTGTGACACTAATAATGATTCTTCTAAGACTAGCCTTGCTAGGTTGTTTGTATTTTATTATCACTATATACACAGAGATTCAATTAAGAGCAGATAATAGTCACATAAAATAGCATCAGGACAGCTAAGTGTTTCATCGCTTTATTTTCTTTAATAAAGCTTTCACATTTGAACTTTTTGTCTGTCTGCATCAACAAATAGAGGGTATGGACTAACAGGCTTTCCATGTAGTTAGAATGAGATGGAGGACAATTTTAAAAAATAAGTAGAAACAAAATCCTTAAAAGATAGATGAGATAATTGTTATTGTGATATTATTGAAACAAAGGTTCACAGTTGTGTTTACAAACTCTGCTTTTGTGTCTGGTTTTCAGAGGGAAAGAAGGTACTTTAGTTTTTGGCAATGAGTAGTAAAAAGCAAGTATTTCATCCTTAACTCTGTACAGTGGACTCCTGGTACTTGCAGAGCAATTTCTGGCAGCCAGTGATGATAGGAGACCTGCCAGGGAGACTCGCCATTTCTGCCTGAGAGCTCAACAGTGGTGGTGACTGAGGTCATGAGAGGAGAGATGGTCTCAACTTTCAAAAGCAGCTATTATCAACTCAGAGAAGCCAAAAGTAATCCCTTCCAACCAAATCCCTTATCAGAAATTTCCTTCAAGTGCAATGATCTATTCTATCTCAGAGTTTACTATGACAGGGCAGTTCTTTATATAGATGGGATGCCATTGCTTTTCTTAGAAACCAAAAGCTCTCTGCAGCTGCCAAGATGTCCTAAGAAAAAAGCTACACTTCTCAATTCATTCTTATTGCTTTCCTATATGTTGTGTTGTGAGCGCTCATGTTTAAGAGTAATGAGTGGTGATAAATCACAATGAAATAACCTTGCCCCTGAGATTTCTTTAAATGACTATCTACTTCCATTGATAAAAGTAAATCATTCGTTTAGTGCTTTATCCCTTTTCTTTCTAGCATTTTTTTTTAACTTTCAGTTTTTTATTGTTAACTTCACTGTTAGCTCTTAGAGGGACAAATATAACAAAAGGATGAGGAGCATAACTAGAACTTAATTTTATATATAAACTTCAAATATATATACACACACATTATACATATATATACACTTTATATAGATGTGTGTATATATATATGTACACTTTCAAGATCTTTGCCCTCCACAGATAGTGTACCATTTATTGTCACTGATAACTAAGGTTTGATTCTTTCTGGGTTTACTGCTGGTCCAGGAAGGATTAGTTCTACCAGATTAATAGGTTTTGGTTTGTATTTTTTCCCTGTGAAGCCAACCTGAACCATCACAGGCGGTTAGGGAGCTCCTACAGCCCTTCGAGGCAGCATTCCTGTACAGGTAGATAGTTTCCGAATTGGACAGACATTTACTAAACATGGGGTTCCTAGGGAACCCTAATGAAAAACAAGTTGGAGATTTTACTTTGCACTCCTGCACATGTTTTAATGAGCTCTCTGTTTCATTAAGAAATATTTATAAACAGAAATAATCCAGGTATCCTCAATAAGGGATAGTAGAAGTAAATAGCACCACATCCATCTGATGGAAAACAATAAACATAAGGGAAGTAAAGATGAAATGTAGTGTTAGTTTTACACAAAAGAAAACACAGAATGATCGGGACAATAGGATGCCTTTGTGTAAATAAATATGAAGAATGGATCGGCAGATACTTGAATATGTATGTGATGGTATAGGGATTTATTTGTTTTTTTAGTTTAGTCTGTGTATTTTATACATGTCCACGTGTATTAGTCTTACTTTTGTTAAAAGCAATATCAGCACTAATAACATAGATGATCATTTACAGCACCATGTACAGATTCGTAACTTTCTTAACTTCATAAAACAGCAACACAGAAAGAAACTTAAATCTTTGAAGTTATATAGAAAAATACAGCCAATCCTTGGTAATAAAGTTCAAAGTTTGTCAGGATTATAGAATATATATTTTTTAGATTTATCTTTTATTGTTATTTATTTATTTATGTACCCAGATTTAGAGAGGTACGTGTGAAGATTTGTTATACGGGTACATTGCATCGTGGGGAAATCTGGGGTTTTTGCATAACCCTTATTGATTATTGTATGTAATTGCTATTAAGTAATTCCTCATCTCATTCTTCACACCTTCCTACTCTTGTCCCCTTCTGAGTCTTCAGTGTCTGTTATTCTCTGTAGATCGCTCATTTTCAACACTGCACAATGGTGTGCAATGAGAGACTCTTAGGTATGCCCTGAAAATTTTTGAAGATCACTAATTAAATTATTTTTGAGAGAAGTTCAAAGTAGTTAAAAGTATATACTCCTTTTTACTCTTCTTTTGATCAACATAATTTAAGTATGCTATAGAAGTTTAAGTATAGATTAAAAAGGTTGGAAAACACTGCTCTAAACCCATGCATGCTTATTTAAATTCAACTTTCTGTTTCAGTGTTCTTTCACTTAGGATAATGGCATCCAGTTCCATTTATGTTGCTGTGAAAGGCATGATTTTTTAATGACTGTGTAGTATTTCCTCTTCTGCACGCACGTGTGTGTGTGTGTGTGTGTTTGTATATTAAACACCACATTGTCATTGTCCACTCATCAATGATGGACTCTTAAATTGGTTCCAGGTATTTGCTATTGTAACTAGTGATGTTGAGCTTTTTTTTTTTTGGCCAGGGCTGGGTTTGAACCCGCCACCTCCGGTATATGGGGCCGGTTCCCTACTCCTTTAAGCCACACGCGCCATCCGTAACTAGTGATGTAATAAACATACGAGTATAGGTGTCTTTCTGATTGAATGATTTCTTTTCTTTTAGTAGATACCTAGTAGTGTGATTATTTCTGTATCAAATGGTAATTCTGTTTTTAATTCTTTCTTTCTTTTTGTTGTTTTTGAGACTGAGTCTCAAGGAGTCACCCCTGGGTAGAGTGCCATGGCGTCACAGCTCACAACAAGCTCCAATTTTTGGGGGGGGGGGGTTGTAGTTATTATAATTGTTCTTTGGCGAGCCTGGGCTGGATTTGAACTCCACAGCTCAGGTGTATGTGGCTGGCTCCCTAGCCGCTTGAGCTACAGGTGCCAAGCCTTGTTTTTAGTTCTTTAAGAAATCTCCATACTGTTCCCCACAGAGTTTGCATTCTCACCAGCAGTGTGTAACATCTATAGTTTTTTGACATTTTCATAATAGCCAGTCTGACTAATATAAGACATTACATTATAGTTTTAATTTGCATTTCTCTAATGATTAATGATATTTGGTATATTTTTTGTCTTTTGGCCATTTGTTTGTCTTCTGTTGAAAAATGTCTGTTGGTATCTTTTGCCCACTTTTTAATGAGATTATTTGTTTTTTTCCTTGTTGAGTTGTTTTAGTTTCTCATAGATTTTGGATATTAGTTGTTAGATGTACATTTTGTGAGTGTTCTTTCCCATTCTCTCTGCTGTGTATTTATTCTGTTAATTATTTATGTTGTTATGCAGAGAGCTTTAATTTAATTATATTCCATTTGTCTATTTTTGCCTTTGTTGCGTTTACTTTGGGGATCTTAGTAATGGATAATTTGCTCAGGCCAAAGTCCAGAAAATTTTTTCCTAGGTGTTCTTTTAGAATTTATGTGGTTTCAGATTTAACAGTTAAGTATTAATCCATCTTGAGTTCATTTTTGTATATGACGAGGGATATGGATTTAGTTTCTTTCCTCTGCATATCCAATTTTCCCTGCAAGATTTATTGAATAGGGTGCCCTTTCTTCATTATATACTTTTATTTATTTGGTTAAAGATCAGTTGGTTGTTAGTATATTGTTTTATGTCTGGGTTCTATATTCTATCTATTTCATTGATCGTCTATATTTATACTAGAAACGTACTTTTTTTTTTTCAGTGTAGACTTGTAGTATAGTTTGAAGTCAGGTAACATAATGCCTCTAGTTTTGTTCTTTTTGTTTAGGATTCATATGACTATTCATGCTCTTTTAATTGAGGATCGTTTTTCCTACTTCTGTGAAGAATGACATTGGGGTTTTGATGGGATCTTAGATTGCTTTGTGCAATATAGTCATTTTAACAATATTGATCCAAGAGCCTGGGATGTTTTTCCATTTGTTTGTGTTACCTATGATTTATTTCACTGGTGTTTGTAGTATTCTTTTTAGAGCTCTTTCACCTTAGTTAACTATGTTCCTTGGTACCTTACTTTATTTTACTTTTCATCTATTCTAAGTATAACTGAGTTCTTGGTTTGATTTTCAGCTTGGTCATTACTGATACATAGAAATGCTGCACAATGATTTTTGTGCAGTGAATTTGTATCTTGAAACTTACTGAATTCATTTACCAAATCTAGGAGTCTTTTGGGAGAACCCTTAGGGTTTTCTAGGTATAAGATCATATCCTGGGCAGGCGGCGCCTGAGTCTGTGAGTAGGGTGCCGGCCTCATATGCCGAGGGTGGTGGGTTCAAACCCGGCCCTGGCGAAACTGCAACAAAAAAATAGCAGGGCGTTGTGGCAGGTGCCGGTAGTCCCAGCTACACTGGAGGCTGAGACAAGAGAATTGCCTAAGGCCAAGAGCTGGAGGTTGCTGTGAGCTGTGACGCTACAGCACCCTACCAAGGGTGACAAAGTGAGATTCTGTCTCAAAAAAAAAAAAATCATATCCTGGGCAAAGAATGATAGCTTTCCTCTTTTCCAATTTGCTTGCCCTTTAAGCAATGAAAAATCATTATTTCATTCTTTTGTCCGATTACTCTAAGACTTTCCTTACCATGTTGTATAGGAGTGGTAAAAGTGGGCATCATTGTCTTGTTTCAGTTCTTAGGTGGAATGGATTCAACTTCTCCCTATTCAATATGACGTTGGCTGTGCTTGTCATTTATGGTTTTTATTATTTTGAGGTATACAACTTGTATTTCTTATTTTTGAGGGCTTTTATCATGAAAGGACACTGAAGTTTTCGATTTTTTTCTGCATCTGTTTGGAGGATCAAATGGTTTTGGTTTTCACTTTGTTTTTTGGTCAATCACATTTATTGATCTCTATCTTTGTATCCCTGAAATTAAACCCATTTTATCATAGCATATTATCTCTTCTTATGCTGTTAGAGTCAGTTTGCTAATATTTTGTCCAGGAATTTTGCATCTTTGTTTACCAGGGATAGTTTGTCTGTAGTGTTTTATTTATTTATTTATTTATCTTTCAATCTCTATTTGGCTTTGGTGTCAGGGTGAAACTGGCTTCACAGAATAAGTCAGGAAGAATTTCTTCCTTCTTCATTTTTGGGAACAGTTTCAATAGGATAAGTACCAATACACCTGTGCCTGGAAGAATTCAGCTGGGATATCCATGCAGTTCTCAACTGCTTTGAGGAAAAGAAATTTCAATTAAAATGAATTCAATCTCAATACTTGTTCTTGGGTTGTTCAGTATGTCTAATTCTCTCTGGTTCAGTCTTGGGAGTTTCTATTTTTCCAGAAATTTATGCACTTCCTCTAAGTTTTCTAGTTTCTGAGCATAGAGCTATTGGTAGTATTCTCACATGATACTTTGTATTTCTCTAATATCAATTACAACATCTCCTTTTCATTTGTAATTGTATTTATGTAATTTTTTCTTTTCTTGGTTTATCTAGCTAGTGGTCTATAAATTTTATCTTTCCAGAACCAACTTTCTTTTATGCATTCATTGTTTTGTTTTCTTTGGTCTCACTGTTGGTTACTTCTTCTCTGATCTTTGTTATTTTTCTTCTGTTAGCTTGGGGTTTGGTTTGTTTTTGTTTTTCTAGTTCTTTGAGGTGTGACATTTATTTAATGCTATTAACCTACTTCTTAGAGCTGCTTTCACTGTTTCCCAGCACTTTTAATATGTTGTATCCCTATTTTCATTCATTTTAAAAAGTCTTAAAATTTTCAACTTGATTTCCTAATTAACCCATAGACAATTTAGGAGCAGATTGTTTAATTTGTACATATTTGTATAGCTTTGAGATTTCTTTTTGGAATTAATTTCTAATTATTGTCTAAGAAGAACCTTGATATGATTTTGATTTTGAAAAATGTATGTATACTTTGTTTGTGGCCTAACATATCATCTGCCTTCAAATGTGTTCCACACATTGATGAGAAGAAATTTTATTTTAAATTAAATTTAATTTTTAGTAGACACATAATAATTGTACATTTTCATAGGTACCTAGGACATTTTGATGCACATAATGTGTCATAATCAGATCAGGGTAATTATCATTTCTATCCTCTCAAACATTTATTATTTTTTGTTTGTGGGACATTTATTTATTTATTTATTTATTTTTATTTGTTTGAGACGGAGTCTCACTTTGTCCCCCTTGGTAGAGTGAGGTGACGTCATAGCTCACAACAACCTCAAACTCTTGGGCTCATGTAATCCTCTGACCTCAGTCTATTAGTAGCTCAGATTACAAGCACCCTCCATACATCCAGCTATTTTTAGAGACAATGTCTCGCTCCAGCTCAGACTGGTCTTGAACCTGTGTGCTCAGGCTATCCACCCACCTTAGCCTCCCAGAGTGTTAGGATTACAGGTGTGAGGTACCGTGCCTGGCCCTGAGCATTTAGTTTTGAATATAAGGCATATTAAATGGTAATAAAGACTGAATAGATGTAGATAAGTCAATAGCTGAACTCCAGCTCCACATTGGAAGTTAAATGTTTTATTTCTCCTTAGATTCTGACTTTGTTTTGTTAGGCCTTTCAACACATTGCAGTGAATAATGATTAAAATTCATACAGATTAAATTACTTTAGAAGATGAAGCTTAGTAACTAACAATAGACCTAAAGGAAAAAAAGACAGGCAGTATTAAAACTTAAGCCATGTCAATTATAAAAACCTCTCGGTGAAAAAAATTAGTCTTTTAAATCACTGAATAATGAACTCCATAAAAGTCTGCACTTTCATTCCATTTAGGCCCTGTTGTTTCCTTACTGCCTAGAACATTGGAAATTGAGAGATTTTTCAATAAATATTTATTGAAGGAGCGATTATATGAATGAATGAATTGTGTAAACATTGTGGCAAAGAATGCCTTTTTTACTTTGCCTTTACAATTTAGGACAATGTAAATTTCATAACTACATTCACTGGAAAATACTTTACACAGGAAGTATGGAAATAGCAAAATAATAATTAATTTCCGGGCGGCACCTGTGGCTCAGCGAGTAGGGTGCAGGCCCCATATGCCAAAGGTGGAGGGTTCAAACCCAGCCTCTGCCGAACTGTAAAACAAAAAAATAGCCGGGCGTTGTGGTGGGCGCCTGTAGTCCCACCTACTCAGGAGGCTGAGGCATGAGAATCGCCTAAGTCCAGGAGTTGGAGGTTCCTGTGAGCTGTATGACGTCACAGCACTCTACCGAGAGCGATAAAGTGAGACTCTGTCTTTACAAAAAAAAGATAATAATAATTAATTTCCTACCTGTAGGAAATATGTATTTGAAAATCAATGTGATTATTATATTCTATAGATACCCAGGCTTAGATACAAATACCATCTTACAATTAATAACTACTTTGAATTATTTTACATTTTTATATAGTTAAATAGAATATAATTTGTTTGTGCCCATAGCCCCTGTGCAGGTGCATTTGAAATGTTTTATAAAGTAACAACTAAACCAAAAAACTTGGACTCAACAGTTTATGTTAATTTAGGGATTTAATGCAATAGTTTAAATAATTGTTATTCTCTGTGATTTTTGCATCCCTTCTCTTCATCCAGCCACAGTCCATGGGCTGAAAAAAGTGACCTAACTCCAGAACATAAAAGGAGAATAGGAAGGAAACTGTGAATCTGGGGCAGCATTCTAGCACAAGATCATTAGTCATGGATCAAAAGTGACAACTGTCCAAACAGTAGACACAATGTCCCTCACACTAGTAAAAAATTATTCTCAAATAATATTTCTGAGAGTGTGCAGAGTCAGAGAACCTCTATGATTGCATGAATGAAGAGCTGTATAGAAAATTGAACTTACGAAACAGACATTGCCAATAACTTTTATTTCACTGAAAATGATACCGGAATTTCTTCTTCAGCAGGTCCTTGGTCTCAGGGAATTGAAGAACGAATCCACAGATCACAGATCAGTGGTAAGACAAGATTTATTTTACAGAAAAGAATACAAAGAAAGCATCAGAGCTTCTGGCAGAGGGAAAAACTCCAGTTAGAAAAAATCTCTGTCCCAGATTCTTTGTCTAGGGGTATATAGAGTCAGGTGGGTCCTTTGTAGTTACACCTTGTAAGGATTTGGTAACAAATGAATGGATACAATCCCCTGGCTGGGGTAAGATGAATGAGGTTGTCAATGAATGGACACAGTTCCTTCTGCTAGGGAATGGGTGCCTTAATGAATGGATACAGTCTGCTCGTGAAACTGTTCAGGCCTAGGAAATGAGGGGTGTCCCTGAAGGGGGGAACCCTGCTTCACCCTTTGACTGTGCAACGCTCACAGGGGAGTAGGACAGCAAGAGGAGGGCTCTCCAGGTCCCAAGGTGGTTCTAGGGTTGGCCAAAACCACGTAAGGGGATACATCACATATCAGGGGTCTTGTTCAACTAACTAGGGATGTGGGGGCTTCCACCGCTCGCCCTCTCTGCCACACTTGCTTCTCCAGCTCTGCCTCCCCTGGTCAGTGGCACCAATACTTCAGGAGATGTAGAAGGTGGGGCAGCTCCTCCAGGGTGGCTGGCGCTGACAAAGCTGGAGTGCACCCACCCTGTATCAAAATAGAAGGACCTAACTAAGCAAACACTCTTTTGCAAACTTTTAGTGACGATTCCAAAGTCTAACATACAATCAGAAAATTCTAAATTTTTTAGGTGTATTTTACATTTATGATTGCTCTAAAAAATATTATCTAATACATTTCTCCAATTTATATCCTGGTGTCTGATATACTAGACATGTAACGTTTATTAAAGGCCTGCTGAGAAACTATCAAGCTCTTCTCTGTAGCAGTTAATCCTAATTGACTTGGGCGGACTAATGAGGTGTATTACTTGGAGTAACTGAAAAAACTAGGCACAGTTGTTTTCTCTCTACTGGGAAAAATCAGCCCTGGATCTCTTATTCCATGGAACACCATAATGTATCTATACAACTTGCTTTTCCTGAATACAAGGAAGGACTTTATCTGAAACCTTTTAATTTCTAAAAAAGGACGGCTGGCTTTCTAAAAATATCAGACATTATGAGTTGTATCATTTTAACTATGCAGTATTTATTAAGCATCATGCATGTCCAGAGTGTGGTCTAAAATAGAAAGCTATTTGGTCAATAGTGTCTTGGGTCAAAAGCGTAATAGTCCTGAGAACATGGTATGAGTTTTCTCTCAAAGGAACAAAAGAGGTGTTCATGTTCCTTCAAATTTTAAATACCCCCCAAAGTAAGAAAATAGCCCATGGTTCTTTTTCTGTTTATATATAAAATTTCACTAGCACAATGGTACTTACACACTACATAAAGTTACTCTGGAGATCTTTAAAGAGTGTGTAATAAAAAAAATAGACAAGTCATGGTAATTAGAAATACATGAAACTGCTGAAGTAATGCCTCTCCAGCTATTTTTGGAGAAAAAAAAAATTTAAGTATCCAATCCATCATAGGCTGTATTGTAGTATTGTAAAATACCATACAATATAATAAATGATGAGAAAACTTAAATGTAAAAAAATTTAAAATGCTGGCCAGCTTATCATAGACTTGAATGTCATAGCAATGCCAAACTGCTCTAAGTTTCCTGAAACATTCCTAATTTCTACATTTGTTTCCTAAGAGGCCTGTACCAAATAGTCCACAAGTGGATGGTGATCTAAATCACATTTTGGTACTTTTACCTTAGAGTATGTTGAGATAAAACCACGTAAGGGTATACATCACATATAAAGAAGTATGTATCTTAAAACCCAACTTGTACTTCTGGAAAAATAGTATCTCCACACTAGATCTATTCTTGCAGTGAAATCTATTCACTAGATTCTGTAACGTCTACTCTGGTCCCTGGAATTAAAACACATCTAAACTAAAGCTAAGTAAAATAGTCTCTGACGTTAGATATAAAGATAACTGATGTTTTATTACTAATGATAATTTAGTACTTTATCTCTCAAACTCTAGAGACAGTCTAACTAAATTGTTTTTCTAGTGGCCTTCAAAAACAACAAATTGCAAAAATGTACTCAGAATGAACAAGCTCTAATACGATCAAACTTTCATCTTTCACATGGAATTGAAATTCAAATTCTTATTTTCTTTGAAGTGCTACATTTATTTGTAAACTGATCTGGTAACTACAAAATTATGCATCAAAGTCTTTATCTGCAGACTTGATATGTTGCTATTCACAGAATAGTAAACCTCTCAGGCAAGAGAATCTAGATTTACATTTTTTTAATTAAATTATAGCTGTGTACATTAATGCAATCATGGGGTACAATGTGCTGGTTTTATATAAAATTTGAAATATTTTCATCGAACGGGTTAACATAGCCTTCATTGTATTTTCTTAGTTATTGTGCTAAGACGATTCTACACTTAGACATTTCACCTGTACCCTTCTAAGATGCACCATAGATGTGGTCCCACCAATTACTCTCCTTCCACGCATCCTCCTCCCTCCCCTCCCCTCCCTCTCCCCTTTCTGCTTCTTTTTGGGATATTACCTTAAAGTTACTAAATTCTACTATTTGAGGAATTAAAGAAAAAAGTCACCTTTTTTTTTTAAGTTGTAAGAGTTCAAGTGCAGAAATGAACAGATGAGTGAAGAGACTGTACCCTGGAATATAAACAGTGAGTTACTCACAGCTGCACGCATGGGTTTAAACAGTAATGCATGCTATGTGGGCACCCACTAATGGTTCCAGCTATGAAATGATGATTATAATTATTACTGTAATAATGTATTATATGTCATTATTAATAATAATTATAATTATAAATAATTACAATTTCCAGGGATCATTATAACACTATGTGATACAGACAGATCTACTGTAGTTTCTAAAAGCCTCAATTAGTTAACAAACACATTTATAGACCCTCAGAATATTATTGGACCAAAGTGTTTATTTTGTTCTGAGAGTGAAAGCCTTTAGTTACAGTTCTTATAGCCATGTAGAGGTTTCAAACTATAGATATAAATACTTCAACCTGATTTAATAAAGAGAGGAAATATTTTTATATTTTAACTCTCATTTGCTCATGGGCACTCATTGGAGAAAAATGTGAAATAAATCATTACTTTTGTTGTTTCCCAAACAGTTAACAAAATGAAGCTGTTGATGTTAAAGTAGGTGCTGTGTAAGTCACATTCTCTGTGTGGTCAGGGGTCACCAGAGTGTGCCAGGGGTTTTAACATTTCAGAACCACATTCAGCTGTTGCTAAATGCTATAATGTTCTAAAATGAGCATTGCAATTGGAAAGATATATCAAAGGTGATTTGTGTGTCTGTGTGTGTGTGTGTGGGGGGGGTGTCTGAATAGTGAAAAGCTATTTTAAGACATTTTAGAAAACACCATTTAGTAGCAGAGTCTTTAAATAAGGTATGGAAAATAGTCAAGGAATATGTGTACAATTTTTTTGAATACAAAATTGTAATCCCGGGCTGATTAATTGTAATATGAGAGTAGAAACAAGAAAAATAGTGAAAAGTTTGACATAGTGATGCAAAACTTTAATCAGAAAATCTCCACACCCTATGGAAATTATGTTCTATGTCCTTAGTCTGAGGAATTGCTAGCAGATTCCATTCAAGTTTATAAACCATAGCATGCTCAAGAGGAAACAGAAAGGAAACAACCACAAGATTGCACCAGATTGGGGAGGACTTGCAAAATGTCATCTGGATGTGATTCATTTCTCACCATATTTTCAGCTGCACTAATTTCAGAATTTGAGGATGTGGTTATGTCACTTGTGATGAAACAGACCTGCCTGCTCCCAGCACCATTTAACTGTATGACCTCAGGGCATGAGAACCAGGCTGGATTTCTAGAGCCTGCCATGTAAAGATGAAATAAAGGAAAAGAATTAGATATGAGAGAAAACACACACACCCTCCCTTTCCTCTCTTTCAGAAGAGTTCAGACTCCACTGCTCTTTGAGAATAAATTAGGAACAGAAATCATTTTAAAAGTTTCCTATTGATAATAATTGGGGACCTATTACCTACAGAAGCATGAACATGCCTGCAGATTGCCACCACTAAGAAAACAAGTAAGTTTTTAAACTATTTGGGTCTTTGGATTTCCAGAAACTGGAATGTTTATAATAAAATAACTTGTATAGTGTTAATTTGGCCTGCTTTGCTTAGCAGACCTTAATCTCTTCAATATTAAGTTCAATGCTTCTAAAATTCAGATATTTCAAATACATCCTAACATATTATTTGTTATTATCACTTTATGGTGCTGTCAAAAAACACATTCTTATATCTATCCAACTATATTTTTTGCCTTTTTTTTGTATTTCAGGTTATTGTGAAGGTACAACCAACCACATCACAATTTTTGAATTTGATGTTAGAGTCCCTCTTATATGTGTCCTTTACCCAAAATGTGTGCTGTACACCCCTGCCCGGTGCCCTTTAAGAGGGAGCACATCAATTCCTCCTCATCCCCCCTTCCTCATTCCCTCTCCTCCCAATTTGAATAGAATTAACTTTTTCTCCTATGTTATATCATTTACTGGCTTCCTAATAAAATTGAGTACATTATTTTTTGTGTCAGATTTTCTTTCTTTCTCTTTTTTTTATTAAATCATAGCTGTGTACATTAATGCAATCATGGGGTACAAAAAGAAAATGAGTACATTAGATACTTGCTTATCCATTATTGTGCTACTTAGTAAGAAGAATGTGTTTCAACTCCATCCACCATCTTTTCTTATGGCTGCCCAGTGCTCCCTGGTGTACATATACCATAGCTTAGTAATCCATTCCTGAGTTGACGGGCATTTACGTTTTTTTCACATCTTGGTGATTATAAATTGAGCTGCAATAAACATTCTAGTGCAAATGTCTTTATGACAAAATGATACCTTTTTCTTCTGGTTAGTTGCCTAGTGGCGGGATTGCAGGGTCAAATGGGAGGTTTAATTTGAGTTCTTTGATGATTCTCCATACTTCTTTCTAAAAAGACTGTATTAGATCACAGTCCCACCAACAGTGTAAAAGTGTTCTCCTCTCTCCACATCTGCACTAGCATCAGCAAGTCTGGGACTTTGTAATGCAGACTATTCTTCCTGGGGTTAGGTTATATCTCAGGGTGTTTTCTTTTTCTTTCCTTTTTTTTTTTTTTTTTTGAGATAGAGTCTCAAGCTGTCGCCCTGGATAGAGTGCTGTAGCGTCACTGTTCACAGCAACCTCAACTCTTGAGCTTAAGGAATCCTCTTGCCTCTGTCTCCCAAGTAGCTGGGGTTATAGGCACTTGCCATAACACCTGCCTATTTTTTGGTTATAGTTATCATTGTTGTTTGGCGGGCCTGGGCTGGATTCGAACTGCCAGGCTCCTTATATGTGGCTGGTGCTTTAGCTGCTTGAGCCCTCAGGTTGGTTTTGATTTACATTTCTCTGATGATTAGGGATGATGAACATTTTTTTCATATGTTTGTTAGCCATTCATCTGTCATCCTCAGAGAAGGTTCTGTTCATATCTCTTGCTCGGTGATAGATGGGATTATTTTCTCTTATTTGGTTGATTATTTTGAGTTCTTTATAGATTCTAGTTATCTACCCTTTGTCAGAGTCATAACATGCAAATATCTTTTCCCGCCTTTTCTGAAGGTCATCTATTTGTTGTGTCCTTAGCTGTGCAGAAGCTTTTCAATTTCATTAAGTCTCATTTGTGTATTTTTGTTGTCACTGCAATTGCTGTTGAAGTCTTCTTCATAAAATCTTTCCCCAGGCCAATAACCTCAAGAATCTTTCCTGCACTTTCTCCTAGGATTTTTATTATTTTATGTCTTAGATTTAAATCTTCTGTCCATCTTGAGTCAATTTTTGTAAGAGGCGAAAAGTGTGCATCCAATTTCAGTCTTTTACATGTGCTTATCCACTTCTCCCAGCACCATTTGTTGAATAGGGATTCTGTTTCTCAGTGTATGCTTTTGTTTGGTTTATCAAAATCAGATGGCTATAAGTGACTGGTCTCATCTCATTAACCATCTCCCCTTTATTTTCCCCCAATGGAATGTCTTAACACAAATGATAAGTGCTAGAATTAGTGGATACCCCAATCACCCTGATTTGATCAATATACATTGTATGCCTATATTAAAACATTACATGTATCCTATAGATATATACAACTATTATGTATCCATAGTAATTCAAAAATTAAAAAATTGAGATTTTCAGATATTCTCAACATTCTACAACATTGATGATATAACACCAAGAATACATCAGAAGAGAATTATCTCATGTCAAATATATAATTCTCCTGGACGAAAGCTTTCTCCATAGTAAGATGTTAAGAGCTACATTTCCCAGAGTAATACTTAGGTTTATCTGCCACTTAAAGCCAGGAAGCAATGATAGCTTGGCAGGATACAAAACCTTGTGCAATTTAAAGCTTCTGGGATTTTTACATTTCAGGGCAACATTAGAGAGTTGTTGCCAATGTTCTATAAAACTTTTCTAGAAACTCGTACCTCATCCTCGTCAGTGAGGCCCAATACTGGAAATGGATGCCCAAGTGATACTGGGGTTATCCTAATAAAGTCATTGCAAATTGAAAATAAGGTATTCCTAGCCTACTGAGGATTATAGCTTAAGCCCAGTCTACCTTTAATGTGCTGAGAGCAATTTCATTAGCCTATGGCTGGGTAAAATAATCTGATACATAGCCTATTTTATAATGAAGTGCTGAGACATGTAATTCATTAAATAGTATATTGCAAATGAAAAATAGAACCATGGTAGAGGTATTCAAAATACAGTCTCTGTATGCATATTTCTTTAAGGCCATCATAGAGGCGAAAAATTATAAGTTGAACCATCACAACCTAGACACTGTCTGTATTGGCATTATACTGAGGGTGCTACAATGACAGGGTGTCCCATCAATATGAGGGAATGGAAAGTTTATCTTCTACAAAGTGTACAAAGACTCTGGAAGTATTCAGATATACTTACGCTTTTTCCTAAAAACTATTTCTAAGAAACTGACAGGTTCAATCATTGTTTTTTGAGACAAAGACTTAAAACTTGGGCTAGAATACTGAAGATCTTGGTTCTTTGAAGTTATGTCTCTTGCTATCTATATGACTTTAGATAAGTTTCTTAAAATTCTTGATCCAGGTGCACTCAGATAAGCTTATCACCTGTGTTCCCTGCAGAGCATATAAGAATGATTATTAGAATGAGATTGTGGCACTTCCAGGGACACAGTCGTCTTAAAAACATATTTCTATTTTCTCCCATTCTGAGGGCTGTCTGCCTGCTACATTTACAGTGCTCTTAGCAGTGCAGAAGCTTTTTAGTTTGATCAAGTCCCAGTAGTGTATTTTTGATACTGCTTCAATTGCCTGGGGAGTCCTCTTCATAAAAAATTCACCCAGGCCAATTCCCTCGAGAGTTTTCCCTACACTTTCTTCTAAAATTTTTATAGTTTCATGTCTTAAGTTTAAATCTTTGATCCAGTGAGAGTCTATCTTGGTTAATGGTGAAAGGTATGGGTCCAGT
>CAUYON010141541.1:0-11891 GCA_963573935.1 Arctocebus calabarensis
TTATACAGTGATCAAGAAAATGCCATGAAGGCTATCTCTAAGAGTATGATCAAAATATTTCTGATTGTATATGAAGCACATTCTGCCCTATGATTGCACCAATGTACACAATTATGATTTAATAAAATTATTTTAAAAAAACATTATTGTAAAAAGCAGGCAACCTTTGGTTTTGGTCATTTTTTGCTGATTTTTCTCTAATATTGCATTAAAGTAGTATCTTGATCACTAAGTTCTTTGACACCTCCTTAAATTTTATGCCTCAAGCAAGTGCCACACTTACCACAGGCCCAGCCCTTGTGAGCTGGCCGTATCATTGAAAAGTTGACAAGGAAATTATAAATTGTCTTCTTGTGGCTAAAAATTCCTGGAGGAAAATGTATCAAAGATATCAGCCGCCAAGCCACGACAGTAGCAGTAGCAGTTACTTAGCTTTGGACAACTTCTCAGGAAAATAACATGTATTTTTGTAACAATTATTGCCAGGCAGTATCATGGAACTGATTATACATCTCTGGGCCTATTGACAGAGTTTTTGCCAGTGTTTGCAGTCTGAGCAGAATCAGGGGCAGGATGATAAATAATTACACAAACCACAACATAATATACTTACTAGCAAGTGCTAGCAAAAAAAAAAAAAAAACAACAGGATAATAGGGTAATATTCCAGGGTAGTGGTGGGGTTGTTATTAGGGCTTTGACTCAAAGGAGACAAAAATTAAGATGAAACTTAATGACAAGAAAGAGGCAAAAGAATAAAAATAAAAGAGGCAGAAATTCAGCAATCTCGGAAAAGATCACTCCAGAGGGACTAGCAAATACAAAGTCTTTGTGGTATGAACAACTTCTGTTTTCTCCAACCCAGGAGGCCTGGTGGCCATATCTGGAGGAGAGGAGGGAAGAAGGAGGGCCTCAAGTACAGGTGGAGGTTGGAAACCTAATCGTGTAGGGTCTCACAGGCCCTGTGAAAAGTTGAGATATTTTCTTCTGAGTTCCAAGGGAAGTTGCTGAACTCCTTCGACTTCACTTGCGTTTGAAAAAAACTATTCTATGATGGTTTGGCCTGCAGCAAAGATAGAAGCTGGCTGGAGACGCTGAGATGGTGTCCAGCTGAAAAGCAGGTAGGACCTAAAGCACATTATTAGTAGCAAAGACGGAAACACCTAGACCAATTCTGGATAAACTTGGGAGGTAGATCCAACAGGCCTTTCTCCTTTCTGGATCTCAACCCCATCACTTACTAGACAAGTTTACTATAAGCTCCTTGTACGTCATTTTTTTCATCTGTAAGATGAAGATAGTAATCGTTGCTAATTTATAGAACTGACGTCCTGGAAGAGTGCCTGGCATATACTACAGTTATCAAAAAGGGTGAGTTATTGGTATTTTTATCATAAAATGAAGGAAAAGAGAATTGTAAAATGGTTTCTAGCTCAGATCTGAACAACTGAGTGGGCAATATTACTTTTAACATAGAAAAGGCTGAAACGACGCAAATTTACAAGGGAAAAAAATTCAGAGTTCTTGTTGAATGTATTAATTTAAGATGCCTATCAGAAATGCAAATGGATGTACAAGTATGTACCTTAAGAAAAAGGTTAGTACAGTTGGCTACATACATTTGTAAATTATCAGCATACAGATGTATTTTAACCCCAAGGACTAGAAGAGACCAGGTAAGGAGATAGGGTAGACAGAAAAGAAAAAACAAAAGTCAAGGGCTGAATCCTGAAGAATGCCGAATGTGGCTCGGTGCCTGTAGCTCAGCAGCTACAGTGCCAGCCACATACACCAGAGCTGGCAGGTTCGAATCCAGCCCAGGCCTGCCAAAAGCAACAATGACAACTACAACCAACAAATAACCAAGCATTATGGTGAATGCTTGTAGTCCCAGCTACTTGGGAGGCTGAGGCAAGAGAATCACTTGAGCCCAAGAGTTTAAGGTTGTTGTGACGCCCCAGCACTCCACCCAGGGCAACATAGTGAGACTTTGCCTCAAAAAAAAAAAAAAAAAAAAAACTAGGCAGGCGTTGTGGGAGGCACCTAAATTCCCAGCTACTCAGAAGGCTGAGGGAAGAGAATTTAAAAAAGAGAGAGAGAGAAGGCTGCATTTGCAGCTGAGGAAGGAAAAGAGAGCTAGCAAAATAACCCTAGACAAACTCTGGCATATGTACGCCACGGAGTACTGTGCAGCCATAACAAAAGATGGAGACTTTACATGTTTCATGTTTACCTGGATGGAGTGGAAACACATGCTTCTTAGTAAGCTGTGTTTTTCTATTTCAAGAATAGAAAAATATATATCCAATGTGCTCAATCCGAATACAAAACCAATACGTAAATAATTACATGCTCATACAAAGGATAAAACACGAACATAGTCTAGCAGGAGAGGGGGAGGGGGAGGGGAAGGCCGATTGGAAGGAGGAGGCCTTGGTGGGATCTCACCTATCCTTAGCAATGGGCACACGCACAGCACAGCCCCTTGGGCGAAGGGCTCTTGTGCAACTTGAACTTTACCTTGGAAGTGAGAAATACTGTAACCTAAAAATTTGTATCTCATATTAATTTGAAATAAAAATAAGTAAAATATAAACTCAGAGAAATAGTCAGGAAGACGGAAGTAAACAGGGGCCTGTGGAAACCAGGGCAGCCTTCTGAAGTTTTAATGCGCTCACATTACTTTATAATGAAGTTATACTTTTCTAATAAAATCAAAGTTAAAAGCAATAACAATTTCAACTTCTCTGCAGCAATGCTCGACACCAATTTTAAAACCCTGAAGTGAAAAACTTAAGGAAACACCTTGTAATTTGGTCTGGGATATACACCCTTTCCTAGCTCAGGAAGAAATTCTCAGAACAATTTCCCCAGAACACTGTAATTCACTGGGGTAGAAGATAATAGGTGCAATAAATGGGAATTATCATATAAATGTCAAGTTCTATTACTATATATAAAATAAATTCCCCATGTGACTACAAAGATAAGAAAAACAAATCACAACTTTATCATCCAGTTTGAAAGATCGATGCAAGAGATTGTTGGTGTTTTTATTGAGTGCTAAGTTCCATATGATTGTGAAGTAATGGAAAACATGTGTAAGGAATTTACATTATAGAAAAAGCAAATAAATTGAATTCATGAGCTCATGCCTAATAAGCAATACACAAAAGAAAACAGATGTGTAATTCTTTTGAGAGAATGAACAGTAAATAACCCTTACTTCTAGCCTCACAGTATATTCTACACACAACCAGTCACAGACATTCTTGTTAAATTAGTATAAATATCACAAATCAGGCAAGAAAAAATATTTAGTTTCCAAGGAACCTTATTATTATTATTAATATTCTGTTTTGTTTTGTTTTAAGATAGGGTCTCACTCTGTCTGGTTAGGCCAAAGTGCAGTGGCATCATCACTGCTCACTGCAGCCTCAAACTCCTAAACTCCAGCAATTCTGCTTCTATGTCCCAAATAGCTGGGATTACAGACACACACCACCACACCTTGCTAAGTTTTCTGTTTTTTCTAGAGACACTGTCTTTCTCTTGCTCAGATTATTTTCAAACATACTCCTGGCCTCGAGCGATCCTGCCCAGTCTTGGCCTCCCAAAGTGTCAAGATTACAGGTGCGAGCCACTACCCCCTGCCGATCTTCAGTTAAAATAATACTTTTAATAATCACATCTTTAGTTTCCAAAGCATCATTTTCCCAGACCCATATTATGTCATATTTATTCACACCTTGCTTTATTTGCAACATGTATGAAATGAGGTTATTTAAAATTGCATAAAATATAGAAGAATAAATTAAGAATATAAATGTCAAAGGAATTTAAGGGGGGAAAAATGGTAATTCCACTAGTAAAATTATAGCACAGAAGTTTAAACCACTGCATCATGAATAGCCCTATTTGGGTTTCACAAATTTTGTTTTCTATTTCCAAATCATCAGAACAAAAGAGAAACAAAAATCATAACATTCATAGTCTGCTTTAAAAACAGACAAACCAGCCAACTTCAAGTGAATATCCTCAAATCTCCACTCTGCGGGTAGCACCACTCCTCATCTTGGGATAAATTCCAGATCCCTAGACCCAGTCCACGAGTCCTTCATGACTGCTTTTTCTAGGAGTGCCTTTCATTTTTCTCACCCTGCACCCACTCTCTCAAACCATAAAATCGATTTCAGGTCCCAAGTGCACCAAGGTCTCCTGTTCTCACCACCGACAGAGACGCTCTCCCCTAGGAACAGAGACCTCATCTTCACCTGGATAACTCCTTCCTCGGCATTGAGGACTCGGGTTATTTCTTTGAAAAATCTGCTGTGACTCACCTGCTCTTGGTCAATAGTCTCAATAAGTCACCGTCTTTCCCCTTGGTAGACCTCACGCTTCCTGAATAACTGTGCTTGTCACTCACTTATCTCCACAACCAGTCTGTACTCCAGATTTATTGTCCTTAAATCACATCTGTAAGATGCTTATTTGAAAATGCAGATTTCTGGTTCCCACCCCCAGATCTGAATAGGAATCTCTGAAAAAGGAACTTCAGAACAGGCGATTTTAATAAACAGCCTACAGGGGTGCTGTCCAGTCGAATGGAGTATGAGGGTGCCACAAATAAAGACACCCTAAATAATCCTACACTTCCCAGAAACCATATTTAAAAAGGTAAAGAGAAACAGATAAAATCAACTTTATTATGCTATTTATTCCAATATATCCAAAACATTACTTTAATAAGTAATCACTATTAAAATCATTAATAATAATTTTACATTTTTTAAACCAATTCTTCAAATTCTAGTGCATAAATTGCACTAAGAGTACATGTCAAATCAGAATAGCTGGTGCTCATTAGTCACATTGGCAAGTAGTTCTCATTTTGAGCAGGACAATTCCAGATGGTTCTGTCACAGGAGACTGACACCCAAACTCTGATAGAAGAGACTCTGACTGCTTTATTTTGTAATTTTAGCTCTCATCTGTATGCCAGGCACATAGTCAACAACCAGTGAACTTTCCTAAATGCTTATTAAATATTACACTTTTGGTAAAATAAAGCATAAAGGGATCCTGAAAAATCACAACAAGAATTAGTCTTTGAGAGGATGATTTTGGAACTGTCATATGGCAAGTTGCAACATCACAAACTAAAATTAAAATGTGTCTATTTCAAACACAGGCACTTTCATATCCTGGCTGCCATGTTGCCCTCTTATAATTACTCTGAGCTCAAGCATGGCCACTTGAAACCCTCTTGAGTTGAGAAAATTTAGAATAAGAAAATGGGAAACGGGTGGGAAGAGCCCATAATTCTGTATAACTCCAAAGGTCATAACACGCACAGACATCCATGCACAGAACTCAGCAGCATCCTTCCGGCAGCCTCCAAGTCCCTGGCCCAGAATTCATCCTCACCTATAACATGTTCCATCTTCAAGGTTGATGATTCTTTCCCCAGAAAGAAAAGAAACAAGAAATTATGACCTAAACCCAGGAGCTGTTAATTATCAGAGTCTGTTAAATCTCAATTCTAACATGGTAAATGTCTGTTTTCTCACTTTGTGATAGAAAAAAATAAATCAGCACCCTGAATATAGGATTTACAACAAAGAATCTCATTTTTCCTAAATGTCAGCAGATACTTTTCAAGTCTATCCTGACAGAGTAACACAACAACCTTGAGAAAGAGAAGAACTGAAGAGAAGAAGCCCAGCTTGACCCCAACTTTGCTTATCTCTGTTATTTTAATGTGCCAAAGAGCAATAACAAGTAACAATAGATTTTCTGCATCCTGTTGACTTCAATGTAAGAAAAAGGAAAAACTTATCATTTTCCATATGGTAATGCAATCCATTTGTTGTTTATGCTATTTGGGGATAGGAAACGCTTAAAATTAACATTTTTTAAAGTTCCAACATTTCTACATTCAAGGAGAGAGAAATTTATGTAAAAATGACCTCTGATGCTTCAAGGATCATAAGAGAAGAGAAAGAAATTAAAAATGCCTCTTTCAAAGCAAAAATCCCAGACCTCCCTTTATCTGCTCCCCCCTCACTCACCTACACCTCACCCCCTGCACATTTACCTGTCCCATTTCTACCTAAGCAGGAAGTACATAAAAATCTCCTGGCTAGATCAAAAATTTGCCGAAGAATCAAAGATTTTTTCATTACAGTCCCCTATTCTTTTCACTGCTTTATCCAACGATTTTAGTTTTTTGACTATTTCCCGAATGTATGCCCAGATTTCTGAATTCCCTTCTGTGTCCCCAGAATTCTGCCTCATCCCAACCCAGAGGCTGGACCCTGCAGTGTTGATACACTCTGCACCCCTCCCCTCAACTTCAGGCCTGGCATTAGGAAACTTGACTTCAGAAGAGCGCCACACTCTGTGGTTCCAGAGCCAGAGCTCCAGTAACGCTGAATATGAGACCATTGCACATCTGGTAGAAACAAAAGTACTTTGAACATAGGAAACACCTGTGCTAGAAAATAAAGTATGCATGAGGCCCTGTCAGAATGACCACCTTTGCCTTCTCCCCATGACCCCAATAGTAGAGGTACGCATGAAGGAGGTGAGAATGTGGATGCAGGAAGTTGAGGTAGGGGTACCACATTGGTCTCCATTTTCTACATGAATTCAGGGAGTATTTGTTAAGAGAGTGGAGGCTGGGCATTGAGTAAAGGACTTAAGAGTTTATGAGAATCTACAATAACCACAGAGGACAATACTTAGTGACCAGATGTCAGGAATCCAGATGAGTTTATATGCCACAAACACGATGATAAAGGAAATCAAAATATTTTACCCCAAAATGTTCAAAATATTTAAATATTTTCAAATGTCTTTTCAGAGGACCTGCAAACAGAAGTAGCCCAGAAAAGCTGCCTTTTGTAGGAGAGATTTCTATCTACAGAGAAAATTTGCATTGGTGCAGCCAGGATTTCTCGGAAGGCCTCTTTTGTCCAGATCTAGGAGAGGTCAACCGAGAGTTTAACACCTATGAAAGTCTGAAAAAGTATTTAATAAGTATTACAAGTATTTAATACTTATTCCCTCAGAAGGCCTCTACCTGTGGGATTTCATGTTGTCATGTACAAGACCATCTCTGCTAGCCAGGCTTCCTCTTCTCTCTCCCGTGACCTGATGAACCACCATAACCTGTTTGGGGTCGTGCTCTAAGATCACCTGTGGTTCTCCCCATGTGCACGTGAATAAATCTGTACGCCTTTCTCTGGCTAACCTACCTTTTGTTAGTTGATTTTTCAGCAGATCTTCCGAGAGTGAAGGAGGGGGGTTTCCTTGGCCCCCCCGGAAGAATCAAACTCTCTAGGACTATTTGTATTTCTGGAATTTTCGTAGTGAGCCCCAAAATTAGTAGGGTACCAAAATTCTTGAATGTTAGACAAGAAAATTTTTGAAATAAGAGGTCACTGAAAATGAAATTGATTGAGAATGAAAACAGGTGCCATAATCATTGATTCACTATGTCAGTCAGTATCAAAATAGATAAATTTGTCAAATTATCTCTAAAAAAAGCAAAATGAGCCATAGTTACCTTTTTTGTTCTTTTATTTTTACCTAATCTGTAATAGAGATGAGCAATTGAAAATTAGGCTACTAATATTGTGTAACTGCTGAGCTTGTGCAATGCGACCCTTTTAATATGTAAATTATAAGTCCATTTATTTATGTATTAAAAATTACTTACAAATCCAAATGCATTTTTTTTATTTTTTTTATTGCAAATTAATATGAGGGTATAAACTTTTAGATTACATTATTCTCACTTCCAGGGTAAAGTTCCAGTTGTAAAAGAGCCCCTCCTCCAGTGGGTGTGTTAAACACCCTTGCAATGTGCACATTAGGTGAGATCCTGCCACATGCCCTCCCTCCTTCTGCCAATCATCCTCCCCACTCCCCCTTCCCTCTCCCTCCTCCCTCTGCTCCCGTATTAGGCTGTATTTGTGTTTTATTGTTTATGTGAGCATGTAATTATTTGTATATTGGTTTCATATTAGTATACTCAATGTACCTCTTACACAGGGAACAAAAAGTGTAAATCTGCATTCTTTGAATTTTATATACATGACTCTAAGTAAACTAAGATTTTTTTAATCAAATGAAGCATTCCTCTTTGAAATGTATAAACAGAAATACATAAATAGAATCCTTAATTGTGAGGAACAAAGAAAAGGTTTTACAAAACTTATTTCCTATAATCTCAGAAACAGTCTGACCTCCTATTATCTCAGAAACAGCTATGCACCCATGTATATAAGTGTGTATACACATTCACACACACACTGCCTCTTATCTCTACATATAAAAGGTAATAATGTTGCTGCTTATTGCACAATTAAAGACACTCACTTTCTCCGTCTCATTAGGCCACTAAAATTATTTAAGCATGTCTAGTCTATTTCTCTCTCCTTGCAACATACTGCAATTCAATCCCCTCTTGGTAAAAAGTGTGACAATTGCAGTCATCACTTTCTATTATAATTGAAGGTGGTGGGCATATGGATGAATTCACAGGGACAAAAATTTCAAAATTTAATGGAGGATTAATGTGCCAAAAATTCTCATTTTTGTTAACCAGATCTGTGCATATAATTCCTTCTGAACTCCACAGAACCTAGACAGCAGTAACAGTGTTTTACATCAAGGTTAATACCAATGCACAGGTTTATGTGAATTTCCCAGGTCTGAAAACACAGTGGGGACACAAGAGGCCCGTAATGCATCTATAATTCAGTCATCTCAGGTGAAACAGTATGCTATAAATTCAAAAGAATAATCTGTATCAGGAAGGCTCAAGCTGTACTGTAAATTCAATCTCATGCTCTCTAATGGGAATTTATCCTGGAGATGAGTACAAAATCTGCTTCCTGACTGTGTAATTGAATAGAGCAAGATATAACTGAAAAAAAAATCTGCATTTAGATAACCACATATATATAAGAAGCCAAGATGACATTGTACTTTTAGATACAATATAATTTTGCATGTGCAGAGAATTGTTTAAATATTTAATATTGCTTTTAGAATCATACTATGAAGACCAATTCCTCACGCCTGTTTTTAAGACAATAAACAAACAAAAGTAAACATTTGCTTTTGCTAAAAAATTGCACTGTGTTAATCACTTTGCTTTTAAGAACTGTATAAGGCCAGAAGCAGTTAAAACTGCATTTAAAACATATTATAGTATATGAGATATAAATTTATGTGATACATATGTATTGCATTGAGCGGATTGCTTGGAAATGCAAAGTCTGCTATTGACTGATTTTGCCTATTATGAGATAGCCTTGAAAGAAGTTCCCACCTTTTGTTATGGTTATTAATTTTATCTCCTGGGAACAAAGCTCCAAGTCAGCTATTCTTAACGCTGCCATGAGCGTGGTCTATATGCTACAGATTCAAGTTTCTCTAAAAATGTACCAAGTGACCAAACGTAAACTGGCTTCCTTGCATGGATTATGTAACCTAATGTCAGCTGAGGTCACCCCTGAGCTCTAGAAAAGATTATTAGCTCAAACCTCCGTGCCCTGTGCTACAGAGATTTGCTGCTCAAAGTGTACACCACGGACAGCAGCACCAACATTACTGGGGAATCAAAAACAGAAACAGGCCCCACACCAGCTCTACCAAATACAAATCTGCATTTTAACAAGCTCCCGTAAGATGTGTCTGTGCACTAAAATCTGAGAAGCATTGCTGTGAGATGCTCCCAGAGATTTTAGGGGGTTCTTAAAGGGGTTAATGCTTACGGTCACTTTGCTCTGAATTCCTCCATACATTGAAAATATTCTCCCTGCAATCTGCAACTATTCTCTTATCTCATTGATTTTTTTAAAAAAGGAAATCAACTCCTTTCTTTTGATTTACTCAATGCACAAACACATCTTACAAAGTCTATAAATGTGAAAAATAAGACAGATTGGCAAAGACATGATTTTATTCTGGCTCCCACAACAGGAAAAACATTCATTAAAGATGGACGTCTCAAAGGAAAGGTAGGGTCCCGAGGTTTTATAAAGGTCAGTAAACAAGAGAGTTATCCGCAAGTCCTATGAGAATAGAGCAGAAAGGGAAAGGTTGATCTTATCTTGGAACATTCAAAGATAAAGTGGTCCTTTGTAATTAGACATTTCAAGAAAACACAATGATGGGAGATTTCTTCATCATCACTGCTTTCCACAAACACAGGACTCAGATGAAATTCAGCATCAAGACAAACATTATTTGTTGCTGAACAAATGAAGGTGATGATAGACCTCTCAAGTAGGGCAAAGCCAGGTCTAAGAAATAGTCTCCAGAAGACACTTGTTAAAATTTTTACTATAAAACAGGTTGAACAATTTGTTGAGAAGTGATGGCAAGCATCAGTTGTTTTAGGGTCTGAGGGCCAGGCATCTAAAAGATGAAAAAGAGCTTCATGAAGATCTGAAGTCAAGAAGAAGATACTTTTGGTGTTATGCACAGCCTTGATTACTTCTCACATAAAAGCATGCATTATCCATATATTCTCCAGACTTCAAAGCAATGCAGACAGTGGATTTTGAAGGGAGAATTCTAGCCCACGTGAGGTCTGCTGAAGTACTCAGATATGTATTCAGTGGTGAAGGTTCAGCTTGTAGGATTTCTCCAGATCCTGGGAAAAGAGTCAGCTTCCAGGCAACTTAGGGTCCTTATAGGGATCTGGGGAATGTGTTTTAGTTTTGATGCCTAGGAAAGTGGGAAGGGAAAAAATTGAAAACATTAACAAATTTTTGATTTGTTAAAGCCAGATTTGAAGGAAACTAGAGGAAAATTTGATAATGAATGATAATTTGGATAAGGGAACAGGACACAGTCCAATTTACAGATAGGTATCAAAACTAGTTTTTCTACAGGTAGGAAGGAAGCCAGATGATGCTCTCCCAGAAATTTCAGAGTTCACATACCTATCACTTATCCATAATTTTATTTTATAAAGGTGCAATATAGCTCAAAGACAAACAAACAAACCAAAAAACCAGGACAGCAAATGGAGTAACTTAGAATTACAGGCTATACAGGATGCATAGTTTTTCACTGAAACACAAAATTTCTCTAATGGTTATTTCTGTTTTGATTTAAAATAACCTCAAATAGGGCGGTGCCTGTGGCTCAAAGGAGTAGGGCACGGGCCCCATATGCCAGAGATGGAGGGTTCAAACCCAGCCCAGGCCAGAAACTGCAAAAAAAAAAAAAAAAAACCTCAAATAAGTATTATCTTTAATCACAAAATGAGTGGTATCATCATATTTGGTCTGATTATATACATAAGTGCAACAAGAATAGTAATTTACCACACAGGCCTTTCTAAATTTGTTTTGCTGAATAATTTCATACTGAATCTCAGAGTGGACTTTTATTTTGTTTTATTAAATCATAGCTGTGTGCATTTATGGGGTACAATGTGCTGGTTTTATATACAATTTGAAATACGTACAGCAAACTGGTTAACATAGGCTTCACTGCACTTTTGTACTTATTGTGTTAAGACATTTATACTCTACACTTAATAGATTTGACATGTACCCTTGTAAATTGCACCACAGGTGTGGTCCCACCAATGACCCCCCCCTCTACTCATCTTCCCCTCCTCCTCTTATCCCCCTCCTCTTTCCCCTTCATCTTGGGCTATAGTTCTGTTTTATCCTTCATAAGGAAGTGTGGGTGCTTATATATTGGTTTCATAGTAGAGCTGAGTACATTGGATACTTTTCCTTCCATTCGTGAGACACTTTGTTAAGAAGAATATGTTCCAGCTCCATCCATGTAAACATAAAAGAGGTAAAGTCTTGGGACAGCACATGTGGCTCAAAAGAGTAGGGCGCCAGTGCCAT
>CAUYON010141542.1:0-85146 GCA_963573935.1 Arctocebus calabarensis
GCGCCTGTAGTCCCAGCTACTTGGGAGGCAGAGGCAGGAGACTCGCTTGAGCCCAGGAATTGGAGGTTGCTGTGAGCTGTGATGCCACAGCACTCTCTCCCAGGTGACAACTTGAATCTCTGTCTCAAAATAAATAAGTAAATAAATAAATAAAAGTTAAAAAAAGTCTGTAGAATAAATGAATGGGAAGGAAAGAACTAGAGATAAGTTTGTTCTGTACCTTACAAATTCAAACAACATTTGCTCCCATAAGTAGGCATGAACTATGGAAAAACTAGGGTAGGTTTTCTTTAATCAAGACCGGTCTGTAAAATTCACAATGTGAAATCTCTGTGGCTACAGGAGCCCAGAAGAAACCACAGAAATCCACAAGCCAGGTTGGGACTTGACATCCTCTATCGTAACACAATAAGGACTCACATTTCTGAGCCCAGGTTTGGGTAGATGGAACGTACCAGGTGAGCAAACATCTACTATGTGACACAGACATAGTTTTCACCTTTTTTAATACAACCATCTGATTTCTTCCTTATAATTGATTGACTTATGAGGTATGTTCTAGGAACGAAGAAACATGTTCAAAGAGATTCAATAACCCATCCAAGGTCATATAGCTGATAAGCAAAGGATAAGTGGTCAGGATTTGTTTCAGGTTATAAAGTTCATGCTTCTTTCACAGTCCTGCAGGGGCAATGTGGAGGAGGGGAACAGGGAAAGGGGTAGCCCTGGGGATTGGAATCCTTGGCCAGCCTGGCTCGGCAGCCTGTGGGTACCAGGTCTGTCCTGAAGTCACTTTGGGAGTCCACGGGGCCTTCTAGCGTCCACTCTGATGCAAGGATACGCTGGGGTAGGGAGCACCTGAGCTCCCCAGAGCTTATCACCACCGCATCACCAACACGGTCACTCCGACGTGCTCCAGATGACGCCGGTGTCTAGACTTAGATGCCCGGGCTGCTGACGGGGAAGGGGGAGGGTCCGGCTCCTACCCAAATATCTGGGGCTAGCCCAACTCCCACAGCTGCCCCCGCGGGTCCCCCGGCGGTCAGCTGGCGTCAGGGACCACCGCTCGAACCCCTCATGTGGGTCTGCAGAGCGGAGGTCGGGGACAGAGCGGCTCCGGACTACAAGTCCCACAATGCCACGGGCCGCCGCCGCGGAGAAGGAGGGGTGCTTCAGGTATTTGCGACCTCGGCGCCTCCTGCCCGGAAGTGCCCCAGGGGCCGAGATGGAGCTGGCGGAACCGAAGGGTGAGTGCCGCGCTGCGACCGCGCCCACCCTGCCGCCCAGGGCCGCGGCTGGGCCCCGTTCGCCCCGCCCCGGGAACGCTGTGCCCTCCTGCGACTCCGGGGGACGGGCAGATGGGAGGGCTGATGGGGGGCGGGGAGGATGAAGTCTCGGATTCCCGGGAGGACTCTGGGGTCTGGGAGCTGAGAATCCGAGGCTTTGGGGAGGTTTCTAGACTCGATGCGGAGTTGGGCCCCCGCGGGGTGGGGCTCGCAGGGACCAGGAGGGGGCTGAGTTGAGTGGGTGGCAATGCTTCGTGGCTCCAGATTGCCAAAGGGCGGAGTTTGACGTTTGGCGTGGGGGAGGTTTTGGGAAGCAGCCCCATGCCTTGCGTGGGGTTTGGGTAAATTGTAATGCGTGAAGGTGGGGGAGTCCATTTCCCCCCTTGGAGAAACTTTAGCAACAGAGTAAATGAGCTTTGGGGTGAAGTAGGTAAGGGGTAAACTTTGGGATGAAGTAGACAAAAGAATGGATACCCTCTTTGGGGTAAAGTTTAGTGGGGGTCGCTTAGAAAGCCAAGGCCCTTACCTTGAGATAGGGTTTGGGTGATCTGGGGAGCTAGTTAAAGACCTAGACTCAGGGTACAGAGAGTTAGGAGTTGGGATTTGGAGATGGGAAAAGGCAAGTTTGGGGCTACTGGGAGTGAAAGCAGTTTATGCTGGAGCAGGTAAGTGGACAGAGGCCTTAGGACTGTGGGAGAGTGTGGAGGGTTGGAGGGCTCCTAACCAGGGAGCCTGCCCTCATGGGTTCTTTGTGCCTCTCCAGCTCGGTAGCGCTGCAGGTAAGGCAGGCGCCATGACCCTGATTGAAGGGGTGGGTGATGAGGTGACCATCCTTTTCTCGGTGCTTGCCTGCCTTCTGGTGCTGGCCCTTGCCTGGGTCTCAACACATACTGCTGAGGGCACGGACCCACTGCCCCAGCCCTCAGGGACCCCAACGTCAGTACCGCCCAGCGAAGCCATGGCAGCTACCGACAGCATCAGAGGGGAGGCCCCAGGGTCTGAGACCCCTAGCCTGAGACACAGAGGTCAAGCTGCACAGCCAGAACCTAGCCTGGGGGTCACAGCAACACCACCACCCCCGGACTCCCCACAGGAGCCCCTAGTGCTACGACTGAAATTCCTCAATGATTCAGAGCAGGTGGCCAGGGTCTGGCCTCATGACACCATTGGCTCCTTGAAAAGGTAAGTGGGGAAGAGGGCAGGAGTGGAATGCTAAAGAATTGGGAGGGAGTGGTTGCAGCCACCACAGAGATCTGATCTCCCTCAATTTAAGATCCCCAAATCGCACACCATACTGGTTGCCCTGTGGCAGGCTATCCCCTCAGAGGCCATGGCCTGTGGCATGTGGAGGGCACAAGTGAGGGTGGGAGTGTGTTCTGGGGCAAAGGACTAGGGTTGCCTGAGGCCTACTCCCTTACCCAGGTCCCTCTCTCCTCAGGACCCAGTTTCCCGGCCGGGAACAGCAGGTGCGACTCATCTACCAAGGGCAGCTGCTAGGAGACGACACCCAGACCCTGAGCAGCCTTCATCTCCCGCCCAACTGCGTTCTCCACTGCCATGTGTCCACAAGAGTCGGCCCCCCACATCCTCCCTGTCCCCCTGGCTCAGAGCCAGGCTCCTCTGGGCTGGAAGTAGGCAGCCTCCTGCTGCCCCTGCTGCTGCTGCTGCTGCTGCTACTTTGGTACTGCCAGATCCAGTACCGGCCCTTCTTCCCCCTGACGGCTACCCTGGGCCTGGCCGGCTTCACCTTGCTCCTTAGTCTGCTGGCCTTTGCCATGTACCGCCCGTAGTGCCTCATGGCAGTATTGCTGGCCCTTCCGGACCTTGCTCCCCACACCGTGGTGAGAGCTGCTGTCTGCCCAGGCCTGCCTCTCCGGCCTGCTTATTTCCACTACCCTGGAGCCCAGCCCTGCGTCAGAGGACTCCGGGGGCTGGCAAAGGCCCCTCCCTGTGATCTCCGTGGCTCTGGGCCACCTCCTGGGGCTGCTGGCCCACAGCCTCCACTGACAGTTGGCTCCTCAGGGTCAGGTACACGCTGTTCCTGTCTGGGCCCTGGGCTGAGCTGGGCCACCCCCCTAGGCTGGTCTTGGTGTCTTTCCCGAGGACCCAGACCCCTCTAGTTCCTGACAGCTCCTTGGGCTGATTTAGGGACCCAAGGACTTTGGGAGGCTGATGAAGGGGAGCTGAGAGAAGTTCTCTGGAACTTGTGCACATTAAAGAACTGTGAAGTTTTCCCTCTTGGTGTCTGCGTGTGTGGTGCCTGCGGGGCCGGAGAGCTCTTGCCCAAAGGAGGAAAGGGAGTGCAGAGGACAGACGAACACTGACCAACTTGCTTTCCCTTCTCCCTTCCGTCGTCTACTTTCGGCTTTTGGCTCGCTGGCTCCGCCCCGACGCCGTGCGCTCACTTCCTGGGGGGGTGGGACTCACTGCGGCCGGGCTCGCAGCGCCTGCCGGGAGCCACGTCTCAGCTGGGCCAGGGCCGCGCGGTGATTGGCGTCGGGCGGCGCTCCAGGGGCTGCTGGGAAGATGGCGGACTTGGTGGCCCGCCGATGAGGAGGCCGCGGGGGGAGCCCGGCTCCCGGGCCCCGAGACCGACTGAGGGAGTGACCTGCGCGGGGCCCGGGGAGTCATGTAGGGGTGGCGCCTGCGGGGCGGGCCCCGGGAGGGCGGCGGGGAGCTGGCGTTGGCGGCTGTGACCGCGGTCTCCTGGCGTCCCTGGGCAGGGGTGGATGTGGGGGCTCCCGACCTCAGCGACTCCGCGCCATTGCAAAGCTGCGCACTCGAGTCCCACGCGCGTTGTGCGAAGTGGGCACTGCATTCTCATTTCACGAGTGAAGAGACTTAGGCGGAGAGACGAAGACGAAGGTCCAAGGTCACGCCGCTGGTAAGTGGGAGCGCCCAGCATGGAACCCAGCACCGTCCAGCGGCGGAGTCCGCGTTCCGTCCTCCGTGCTGCCGCCGCCTCCTGAGGGAGGGGGAGGTGGTCGGAAGGGCGCATCGCCAGGGCCACCTGGGCTCTAGACTGGGCGCGACCACTAACCCGGTTAATGACCTCGGGCTTAACTAAAGCTGCTCTGGGCCGTGGTTTCTCCACCTGTGAAATGAGGTAATGCCTGCCCTGCCTACTTCTCGTGGGCTTGTAAGAAGCATCAGAGAAAATGATGCATACGGAATTGCTTTGTAAATAGTGCTATGCTGAGCACGTTGAAGGAGTATGATGACAACTTCAAAGGAGGCAGAGGGGCGGGTAGGGGAGAGGACCAGAGCGGTCACAAATGGCTACTCTGAACCCCAGGCCCTTCTGGAGGGGGAGTGAGGTGAGTAGATAGCGGGTGTTTCTCCTCTTTGGAGAAAACCTCACCCCCCTTTCTGGACCGCTCTTCAGGGTCTCCATCGCCCAACTCCATGCTTCGAGTCCTGCTTTCTGCCCAGGCCTCCCCTGCTCGGCTGTCTGGCCTGCTGCTGATTCCGCCAGTACAGCCTTGCTGTTTGGGGCCCAGCAAGTGGGGGAATCGGCCTCTTGGAGGATGCCCCAATGCAGGCCCTGTGCAAGGGCTGCAGCGACTTCTGGAACAGGCCAGGAGTCCTGGGGAGCTGCTGCGTTGGCTGGGCCAGAACCCCACCAAGGTGCGCGCCCACCACTACCCTGTGGCACTTCGTCGTCTGGGCCAGCTCTTGGCATCTCAGCCACGGCCCCCTCCTGTGGAACAGGCCACACTGCAGGACTTGAGTCAGCTTATCATCCATAACTGCCCCTCCTTTGACATTCACACCATCCATGTGTGTCTGCACCTTGCAGTCTTACTTGGTGAGGAGGGGCTTGAGGGCTTCTGGGGGGCTGGGTACTAATGGAAAAATAGAGAAACAGACACTCAACCTCTCAGACTTTTGCCCAGGAACTGCACGTACCCAGGCACACTTCCCTTCTTGTGACAGCAAACATCATGAGTTAAACAGCATTTGTTCTAGTCTCACTAAGGCGCCACCCCAAATCCCTTCTGTAATACAGTGCTCTTGGGAGCCACTACAATTTGTCAGTTTGTGTGAGATGAGAGCATGTTTGCCACCTTTGTATAAGGTCTTCCTCACAGACTGTTCAATGCTTCACATTCACACAGTATTTTACATTTCTTCAGTGTTTGTACTTAAACTCCACACACCTTCCCACTCAGGAAATGGGAGAGGAGAAAGGGGGAATTCGCTAACCACATGCTTAGAACAAACCAGCACTGCTCTGTTATCAGGATGGTCTTTGACTTCTCCCTCTTAGGCTTTCCATCAGATGGGCCCCTGGTGTGTGCCCTGGAACAGGAGAAAAGGTTCCGCCTCCCTCCAAAGCCACCTCCCCCTTTGCAACCTGTCTTCTGTGGTGGGCAAGGGTTGGAAGCTGCTCTGAGCTGCCCCCGTTTCCTGCGGTATCCACGGCAGCATCTGATCAGCAGCCTGACAGGTGCTGCAGGGGGTTAAAGGCAAACGGGGAGCGGGGGTGCTGAGGAGGAGAAAGATGGGTTGAAGTGGAATTTAGCTAACTGGAGGTCTGGCCTCCTGAGGGTCCAACGTAATAGACTGTTCTTCACAGAGGCCCGGCCAGAAGAACTGACCCCCCATGTGATGGTACTCCTGGCCCAGCACCTGGCCCGACACCGGTTGCGGGAGCCCCAGCTTCTGGAAGCTATTGCCCACTTCCTGGTAGTCCAGGAAGCCCAGCTCAACAGCAAGGTGGGCTTGCCTCCCACCCACCCATGCTCCTCTGAGTCACCCATAGCATCCTCGTCAGACCCAGCCCTCTGTCAAGATTGGCCAGCCTCTTCCTGCAGTAAACACACCAGAGGGCTGTTTACTTTGTCCCCTGGGACATCCATCCTTACTTTCTCTGTCTTGTCCAACACCCGTAACTAGCATGTGCCTAAAGCTCTGCAGTTTTCCAAAGCACTTCCAGTACCACCCTAGCTTCATTGATCCTGCTTCTCAAAGCCTTCAGGGCCAGACCCCACAGAGATGTCCCCTCTGCTTATTTGGTGATTAGTCATCTGCTGCTCATGACTGCTTACGCACCTGAACTTATATGTTGGTGGGTAGAAGGACTGTTCTCCCTTTATAGCAATGTTATAAGCTTGAGGGCTCAGCCTCCCCACAGCTCAGCTTGTAGAAGATACCAGGGAGGCATTTTTCTGGATAATGAACTCGTCTTCCTCTACAGGTGGTGCAGAAGTTGGTTCTGCCTTTTGGGCGGCTGAACTACTTGCCATTGGAACAGCAGTTTATGCCCTGCCTTGAAAGGATCCTAGCTCGGGAAGCTGGGGTGGCACCCTTGGCCACAGTCAACATCTTAATGTCACTGTGCCAGCTGCGGTGTCTGCCCTTCAGAGCCCTGCACTTTGTTTTTTCCCCTGGTTTCATCAACCACATCAGTGGTATGCAGCATGGTGGCTGGCTGGGACTCTGAGGGGCAGGGGAGAGAGGGATGGTCTGTAGCCCAGTGTGCCCCAGTCCCCACCTCCCTGCAGGCACCCCTCATGCTGTGATTGTGCGTCGCTACCTCTCTCTGCTTGACACTGCTGTGGAGCTGGAGCTCCCAGGATACCGGGGTCCCCGCCTTCCCCGAAGGCAGCAAGTGCCCATCTTTCCCCAGCCACTCACCACCGACCGTGCCCGCTGCAAGTACAGGTGGATGGGGCAGCTTGGGGCAAGGGGAGGGGACTCACACAGAAGACAGCAGAAAAACCAAAGGGACCATAAACCATCCAAGCTAATTTCTGGCAGTCATAAAGAGCAATGGGCTCTGAGACAGGCTCCAAGGTGGTAGTGCTACACTGTGCAGACAGGAGCAAACTCCAGACTCTAGGCCCTTCTTGGTATCTTGTCCTTTCCCTGCAGTCACAAGGACATAGTAGCTGAGGGACTGCGCCAGCTGCTGGGGGAGGAGAAATACCGCCAAGATCTGACTGTCCCTCCAGGCTATTGTACAGGTGAGCTCCGGGTGGGTGGCAAGCTGGGGAGAGGGAGCCCTGGCTGAGGCCACTGGCCCTTCTCCCTGCAGACTTCCTGCTGTGTGTCAGCAGCTCTGGTGCTGTGCTTCCTGTGAGGACCCAGGATCCCTTTCTGCCATACCCACCCAGGTCCTGCCTACAAGGCCAGGCTGCCTCTAACCCCACTACCCGAGACCCTGCTCAAAGGTAAGGGAGACAGTGGGGGCAGAGCCTCAGCCACCTTTTGCAGCAGCACCCCTGAGCCACGTTCCTTCCCACTTCCAGGGTGGTGCTCATGCTGCGGGAACGCTGGCATTTCTGCCGTGATGGCAGGGTACTGCTGGGCTCACGAGCCCTGAGAGAGCGGCACCTGGGTCTAATGGGCTACCAGCTCCTTCCCGTGAGTTGCCCTGCCCTGCGTTGTCCAGTGTCTTCGTTACTCCTGGCCAATGGTAACATACTGCCCTCTCCCCACAGCTGCCCTTTGAGGAACTGGAGTCCCAGAGAGGCCTGCCTCAGCTCAAGAGCTACCTAAGGCAGAAGCTCCAGGCCCTGGGCCTCCGCTGGGGGCCTGAAGGGGGGTGAAGGGATTCAGCTGGGGTTTAGGATGGCCCCCCTGTGGGGGGTGACAATTTGCACTTTGGCTTTCTATGTTTTGGTTTTTCATTAAAGTCCCTTTCCTTCCCTTTTGCAAGTCTCCTTTCTGGGACAGGGAATGCAGGGCTGGGTCTCCTACCTCTTCTGTATATGTGTACCCCCTATAGAAACAATAGGCCAGGAGTAGGTAGGGGCTGAAAACACTTTACTGCGGGGGTGAGGGGTCGGGGTGGGGACTTTAAATTATTCACTTAAATAAAAACAAGGAAGGAGGGGGGATGGGGCGGTCCATCCCACAGCCCATTCCCTCAGTCCATCAGTCCCTTGGCTGTCCCTCTGGGTGGCAGCTACACAGGCATGGGCATCTCGTTGTACTCATCCACACCCTCCCGCTCGTCAAACACGGGCTCTGCCTCATTGGCATCCAGCTGTGCAAGGAAGACACCATCAGGGGGGGGGAAGGAGAGAGGGACCTTTCCAGATCCATGGGTAGGAGGGACTGGAGTGTCCAAAGGGGGCAGGTGGGAGTCCTTACACATTTCATCTCTCGCTCGGTGAAGATGCGGGAGAGCACCACCATGCGCAGCGGCACTGTGAGGATGAGGATGAAGGGGAAGGCCAGGGAGGCTGCTGTGGACATGACAGCCCAGAGCAGGGCCAGGCAGAGCAGCTGCAGGGCCGTGAATAGGTGCATACGGAGGGTCCGGACCTGGGGGACAGAAACAGGTGAGCCAGGCTTCTCTCCCTGCCTGCCACATCCAGAGGTGGGATGGAGGCACCTTCTTAAGAAACCTACTTGGTGCAGGGAGAGAGGAGGTGGTCAAAATGGGTAGATGGGGGGAGCTGGAGGATGAACTGCATAGACCAGGGTGGCGCAGAGGCTGTGGGACCCTGGGCTCACCTTCTTAACATAGGTAACATCCGGGTGGTGTTTGGGTGGCATGAGCAGCAGGTGCAGCCGCTCATAGAGCTGGATCCCATTAAGGGAGGTGACTCCCATGTACAGGAAAATTCCAAAGAGCACAGCCAGTGGGATCTGCCGAAGCAGATCCCCAATAACCATAGAAAGGCCTGGGGGTAGGAAAAACAGTTGGTCCCATGGTTCCCTGACCCAGGGAACCCACTGGCCAGGGTAGAGGCAGAGGCCACATACCCACAAGAAGGGCAACCAGTAGCCCCGTCACCCGCTGCTCCTTGACCTCCCGAATCTTGGGCTTGTCCCCAGGCGCCACAGCCTTACTCATGACAGTGAGTGCATTGGCATGAGTGACGGAGCGGACGGTGGCCGCAGCCAGCCAGGGCAGGCCAAAGAGGGCACAGATGCCACCCATGGCCACAATGAGCAGCAGGTCCAGGTGGAAGCCAGAGCCCTTCTGCAGCATGCGTTCCTTTTTGGAGATGATCAGCCTGAGGGTGGGAGGGGCACTCACTGAGGGCCCTGGGCTGCATGGTAGCACAGCTTGGTGCACCATGTCTTTCCAGAATCCCCTGCCAATTCCCCCCTCTGCTGTGGAACCTGATGGTCCTGTACATTCCTTCAGGACTAGAATTCCACCATGGAGTTGAGTCTGCACCCCAGCACTGTACTACAGGACAGATCCCAACAAGCATTGCCAGGCCACCTGTCCCCATCCCAGCAAACATCAGGTGGACTTCCTGCTGCCTACAAAGTAAACCAGCACAGCAGCCAGCCTGGCATTTGAGGTCCCAAGGTCCCTGGGCTCCCTTGTCCAATGCAGCTGTGGCTCCCAAGTGTCATTCTGCAGGCTGGCCCAGGCTCTGGCCCTTCAGCTAGGACACTCACGTTGTGATCTGCGTTTCCATGAAAATGAGAATGAAGACCAGGATGGCGGGCAGCAGGCTGGCAACCATCATCCACACAGGGAAGGGGCTCTTCTCCCCTAGGGGATTGATGACCCAGCCCCGCTTTTCTGGAGCTGTTACTGAGAATCCACTGGGCACACTCAGCTTCTGCAGGACAGGTGGGGTGGGGTGAACATGGAGGGCATGACATAGAAAATACTTGGTGCCTACAAGCTTAAGGACAGGCTTGGGTTGTGAGCTAGAGGGGGGGAACACTCAGACTCCAGGTGGTGGAGCCAGCTCAGTGGCAGGCAGCAGCTCCTCACTCCCATGTGCACCACCTTACCTGGGTGTAGGTGTCCTCAATACTGTAATCCACAAGGACCATGATGAGGATGGCAATGGGCACCCCAAAGTCCCCAATCACCCGTCGGATCTAAGTGGGCAAGCATACTGCTCAGAGGCCTCCTGCCCCATCATAGCTTCTCATATCTCATCAGCCCCTTTCCTGTCCCCTATAGTCTTCAAGGCTACACACCCGGCCAGGGAAGAACCGGCTGTTCTTGAACTTGCGCAAGAAGAAGGCAATGAAGAAGGTGCCAGCCATGAGCACCAGTGACAGCAGGGCTGTGTTGGGTTGGCCCTGGAGCCTTCCCTGCCCAGACTGCCCAGCTGAGCTCATGTTGCTCAGCTCCAGCGTGGGTCCTGCCCTAGCCCACGTTGTATTCTCGCTGCCGTCTGCCTCTGAACTGTTGGAAACTGAGCAACCATGCAGGGGATGCTCCTGGAAGATCTGAGGAAAAAAGGGTCACATAGGACTATCAGCTAAACTACAGGGATTGCCAGGGCTTGGCTGCACACTGAGTAGGATGGGGCAGGGCAGGGGATAGGCTGGCCAGCTTTCAAGGAGCCTGTCTTGTTGGGTTAATAACCAACACGAGTGTGGCTCTAGCCAGGCCCCAAGGGTGGTTCCAGGGACCTGAAGCACAGGGGACCAAGGGTGGCCTGTCTTGAACGTGTCACACATAGATCTGATGCCCACACCGTGATTGTGTTTCTCACTTTTGGAGCCTTTCCCATTACAGAGCCTGTAGCCTGTTTCTTGCACCTTTTAACATTACAGAAGCGAGCTTGCACCCAAGGCAAAGCTGCAGCCCCTTGTGTCCCGGGTCACGCAACAATCTAACATCTAACAAAAGCGTGTGTTACCTTTGTTACTAAATACCTACTATATGTAAACTTCAAATTAAAATATAAAATATTGAAAAAGAAAAAAACAGAATGATTTGAAGCTGGGATGTGCTGGCCACAAGGAGATTGGGGCAAGGGCATGAGGAAGAACAAGTCTCAACTCCTAGCTGTCATAGCTACAAGCCCAAGGGACACCCTGGACTAGCCCAGCCCCACATCCAGAAGGAAGGACAGGGAGATGGTCAGCATGTTCCCGGTTCCCTCTGGCCCTGAAGCCTTGGCCCTCCCAACCTTCCCACCTTCACCAGCTTGTAGAAGGTCTCATAGATGAAGATGAGTGAGATGAGAAAGGCAAAGATCTCCTGGGTGAAGCGGGAGACGAAGCGGACCAGGAAACTCCCCTCCAGGGCCACCATGAGCAGCGCCAGCAGCACCAGCCAGAAGCCAATCCACACACGGCCCACCAGGTACTCCAGGTGGTTGCTGCTACAGAACTGGGATGGGGCAGCAGTCAAGTCCTGAGCTTAGGGTAGGGGAACTGGGGACAGGTGTCCAGAGCAGAGATAGGTGGCTAGAGCCTGGCAGGGAGCCCTTACCGTGAAGAAGGCCTCCTCAAATACCAGCAGGGGCCCTGAGAAGCCGATCACCAGTAGCGGCTGGGCACCCAGCAGGCAGAAGATCACACCCTGGAGTGCTGTGGACATGATCAGCTCTGAAACCCCTATCAGGTCCTGTGTCTTCTCTCCTAGGGGCACAGAAACTGGCTCAGGAGCTGGTGTTCAGGGTCCTGGGCTGCCTCCCACCCCCACCTGAAGCTTCTCCTCACCCAGTAGCCCCCCGAAGGTGATGGCAGGAGACAGGGCAGCGAAGTAGATGAAGATGACAGCAGCCAGGCACTGTGGGTCGAGTGCATCTCGGAAGTCACTCAGGTAGTGGGGATAGCGGCGCCGCACATCACGGATCAGCCCCCCAAAGGGCCGGCCAGTCCGCCGAAGGGGATCATCTTCGGCTGCACCTACTGCCTCTACCATCTGTAGGAGCGCTGCAACCCAGGCCTCCATCAGGGCTCCTGCCCCTCCTGTCCATCCACCCTCCTAGGAGCAGCCCATGCTACACAGGCCTATGCTGGCCCGTACCCTTATCTTGGGAGGACTTGGGCTCCAGCCCAGACCCCATGGGCAACAGCCGGCCCTGCTCCTCCCGCTTCTTGAGCATCTGGCGCTGGAAGTGAGCAACAGATCGCAGCAATTCCTCGCCCTGCACCTCTGAGGGTGGCAGTACCACACTGCAATCCAGGAAGGCGTTGATGGCGGTCAGCAAGTCTTCCCGCTCGTCAGCCAGGTAGGCAGCCTCGTGGAATTGCTGCCAAAGCACAACTGGAATTAGGGAGGGTACAAGGAAGGGGCCCAAGGGCCTGGAGCTGGGACTAGGCAAGGTTGGCTAGTGGGGAATGGGGGACATGCAGGGAGCAGGGTCCAGGTGTTGATGGCGGTCAGCAAGTCTTCCTGCTGGTCGAATTGCTGCCAAAGCACAACTGAGATTGGGGAGGGAACAAGGAGGGAGCCCAAGGGCCTGGAGCTGAGACTGGGCACGGTTGGCAGGTGGGGAATGGAGGACAGGGAGCAGGGCCCAGGTGTGGAGAGGAACTGACCTTGTCTGACATGAGGGTGGAGATGGAGCGGCCAATCTCGTGGTAGTCCATGTTGGCGCTGCTTGGGCCCAACAGCAGGAAGAGGAAGCGCACTGGCACTGGGACTTCTAGCACTGCATCCAGTTCCACAGCCTCTCGCAGCCGCACAAAAGCCATGGTGGGGCGAGAGAGGAACTCCACACAGCCTAAGGATATTGGCCAGCATATGGGCAAGAGCAGGGAGGCCACTGACTTTCCAGCCTCTATTCCAGGGCAGCACCAAGGAAAGGCCAGGGAGACTCCACACAGCCCTGCTGAAGCCCAGCTGCCAAGCCTTCCACCAGGGCCTCACCCTACCTACCCACAAGGACCACTGTGGCCTCGGCGTTTTCGGGGATCTTCTCAAGCAGCTTCAGCTCATGCTTAGACTTGGAGCGAGTGATGCCAGCTGGTGGTGCTGTGGGAGGTAGCTCACGCTGGGGGACACAGAAGGGAATTCAGATTACCCAGGTCCTTCCTGCCACATGTTTGTATAAGGCTTCCCCTCCCAGCTGACACCAGTCCCCAAAAGGGTCTGTTCATGCCTCACCTCACGTTCCACCTCCAGCCGGGTCTCTGGAATACCTCCAATTAGAGGCTCAGTGACATGGGGGTCGCTCTCAGCCCCCTGGCCATGGTGATGTCCTAGCAGGGAGCCCAGGGAGCCAGCCGAGATGTTGCGGGGGAAGGAGAAGTCCTTCTCATCACTTGGGTGGCTGGTGGGGCAGAGGGCAGTGACATTAAGGAAGTCAAAAGTGGGGGCTGGGGTGAGTGGGCTGGATGACATGCTCCCTCCCCCCCTCCCCAGGCCCACCTGTGTTTCAGCAGCAGAGCCCGCAGCACATTGGCTCTGTCCTCGGCCTTGATCTGGTCAGAGATGACCATCTGCTCTACCACCTGGTGGGCCACCCCAGGCAGGGTCTGCTGGTCCAGATCCAAGAGTACAGCCCCTGGGACAAAGCCGGCATGGAGAGTTCCTCAGTGTCCCCCAGTCAAGAGCCAACAGTGGGGGATGGAATGGGAAGGAATGCTGGGGATGGGCAGGGACAGCCAGGTGGATGTGCTGCAGGGGACAGAGTGCTAGCCTACAAATCAAGGACCAACTCTACTACTGAAGCCTTAAGTTGCATGACCTTTCGGACTCATTTCCCCCCCCCCCACCTCCCTGCAGGAATGCCGAGGGGGTTCAACAGAGACCACCAAATCTCAGTTACCAGAAAGGCTGCCAGACACTCCTTGTAGGAGCACCCAGCCTCCATGGGACATCCAGGCTGCCTACTCTGGATCTGTTAATGAGCCATGTGCTGCCTCATGCTGAGGATCACTCTAGGGTCCTAGTTCTACCCTCTGGAACATGACACTGCGGGTATGTGGCCTTGTTTATGTGGTAGCCCTCAAGCTATCTAATGGTGCCCCCACCTCTTCAGGCTTCTCAATTTTTTGGTCACTTCCACCAGCCTCATGGCTCTTACCTTGTACATTCTAGAGCTCCCTCCCCATTTCATATAGAAATTAAAATCCAACAGGGTGTGGTGGCTCACACCTGTAATCCCAGCACTTGGGAGGCCGAGGTTGGTGGACTGGCTGACCTCACAGGTTTGAGACCAACCTCAGCCAAAGTGAGACCCTGTCTCCAAAAAATAGCCAGGTATTGTGGCAGGCGCCTATAGTTCCAGCTACTTGGGAGGCTAAGACAAGAGAATCTCTTGAGCCCAAGATGTTGAGGTTGCTATGAGCTATGATGCCACGGTACTCTACCGAGGGTGACAAAGTGAGACTCTGTCTCACAAAAAAAAAAGAAAAAGAAATTAAAGTCCCCTCGAAAGTTACCAGGTTATTTATCTGTCAACTTTCAGGAATAAAGAACTAAAGAAAATAAACAGAACCTAAGGCCCCTGAGCAATTGAAACAGAGACCATAAAGCCCAGTGATAAAGCTCTTGCACTTTACCCAAAGTGCTCAGGCCTCACTCACAATTCTAATAGCAGGGCCTCAGCTGCTTAGAAACTGGCCTCTGACAACAATGGAGTGACTTCCCATTGGGAAGAAAGCAGGGAGAGGAGAGTGGAAACCTCAGACACATGGCCAAGGCACTGGCATCCCCAGTCAGTGGGGTCAGGCAGCTGACAGTTATATTCCCCAGATCTCTAAGATATAACAAGGTATTCCAGGAATTTCAACAAGTTTACATCAAAATGGCTTAAAAATGTTTCAGCACCCCAAACATCATCTTCAGCTGTCTGAAAATACCAGAGAAGCTGCTTGCTGAAAATGTAGATGGGAGATAGTGGTGTCAGCCCTACCTGCAGTCCCCCAACAACAGAGCCCGAGGAGCTGTAGTCTGTGTGACATCGCAGAGAGGGACGATGCTCCTTCTTGGGCTCCAGTGATATCATACACAGTGTGGCTCAAGACAGATTTGGGGCCATTTGGGCCTCAGCGATCAGGCCTAGCAGCAGAGTTCCTGGAGCAAGGATGGACAGGAGTGGGAGGGGAGCCAGTACCGTGGGCCAGGGTCCGGCGGAGCTCCAGGAGACTGCGGAAGGAAAGGGAGGCCACATGGGGCTTCCCCCAGCGCTCCGTCTCCTCCTCCACGTCCTCCTCAAATTTGATCCAGCGAGCTGTCTCCCGCCACTGAGGCTCCTGGTTCTTGTCCAGCAGCAACTCATTTAGCTCCACGAACACCTTGGGAGGAGATGAGAAGGCACTGCAGGGTACAGAGCCAGAGTGGCCCTGAAAGTGGCCAGAGATAAGTGCCATTAGGAGGGGGTCAGGGAGCCTGGAGAGCATGGTGGGCAGCATGCACATCTCACACAGCCTAGGTAGGACCCTGGATGAGTGACTAGCCACTCTGAGACTGTTTCCATCATGTGAAATGGAAATAATATCCACCTCAAGGCACCATTATAAGGATTTAAAGAAAAAGCATATACGACACCTAGCATGCTGCCTGACCCACAGTGAGGGCTTGGTAAATAAATTCACTACACACCAACACAGTGGGGTTTTTATGGTTCTACTTGTATGCACTTAAGAACTGGCAGCCAGGCTCAGCGCATATGGCTCAATGGGCTAAGGCGCCAGCCACGTACACCTGAGCAGGCGGGTTCGAATCCAGCCAGGGCCTGCCAAACAACAACGACGGCTGCGACCAAAAAATGGCAGGGCGTTGTGGCGGGCGCCTGTAGTCCCAGCTACTTGGGAGGCGGAGGCAAGAGAACTCGCTTGAGCCCAGTAATTGGAGGTTGCTGTGAGCTGTGATGCCACTGCACTCTATCCAGGGTGACAGCTTAAGGCTCTATCTCAAAAAAAAAAAAAGAACTGGCAGCCAATTGCAGATGAGTGGTCACTTCTGAAGGATAATGCCTGACAAGGGCAATGCCTGACAAGGGCAATGCCTGACCAGGGCAACAAAGGAAATTTCTCAAATATGGGGAATGGTCTTGTGCCTGGCAGTGTCATGTGGGTGCTGCCCATGAGTGAGAAGGATACTAATGCAAGTGCAACTCATTGCATGCCTCATCATCTCAATAAGAAGGGGAAAAATTACCCTTTGTCAAGAGTTCAGGAGCAGCCTATGACAATCTCATTAAATAACCAAGTGACTGGCTAAGTCTCAGTGCCCTGGTTTATGGCTTACGCCACCTGCAGTCATCCCCATACGTTGCTAGGAGGATCAAATGAGTACAGAGCTGATGGGGAGCTGAAAAATGAAGTGCAGGGCCATACAGAGCACCTCTAGCCCTTAACACCATAAAAAGGTGTCTCTTCCTAAAATAGTCATGAGACACACACCAACATCTCAGATGTGAGCCATAATCATAATGCCCAAGTCAATAAGCTCCAAAATGCATACACTGTACTCTGATGCCGTGCACAGCCTTCTGAACCACAGGGACAGCCCTGGTGTTACAGACCATTGCTACCTGTGAGGCAGGGGAGAGGCATGGGGAGATGGAGAGTTAAGGAAAATGCGTGGTACAGAGCATGGTACCTCATGGGGCTTGTGGGGGGGCCGAAGTCGGGCCCGAGGTGTGGGGCCAGGCTCCCGCCCATCCCGTCCACTCTGTGCTGACCCCTTGGCATTCTTCCGCACCAAGTGCCGCCGCACCCCAGGAACATCCTCGAACCGGTGACCTATAGGGATAGAGGGCCAAGGTCAGACTTTCTCTCCTCTCCCTCCTTTCCTGCCAGTGCTGACCTGGGCCTAGGCCCCAGCACTCACTCTTCATGAGGTCTAGGTCAGCTGTGGCCAGCGTCTGGGCCTCGCTCTCATCTGTAGGGACACGGGGCAATAGTGCCTGCTCGGCCCCAGTCATGCTCCCGATGCGCCTCCTCTCCTGAAGGTTGTAGCTGCGATGCCCAGGTTGGCCTTTCATCAGGGGGCGTCCTGAGGCACCGCCATCATCACCACCTGCTGTGCCGCTGGCCACGGCGATCACCTCCTCCACCAGGGTTCTAGATGGACAGTGCAGCTGTGAGCCTGAGGAAGCCAGGCTCTGCCTCTGAGAACCAGGCCCTCCCTACCCCTACTCTTAGAAGGTCTGGGTGTGGGAAAAGGAAGGATTCTGGAAGCAAACTGCCAGTGTTCAAATCCCTTCTCTTGGCTGTGCAGCCTCAAGGTCACCCAAGGCCCCTTGGAATATCAAATTTCCCTCCACAACTGGGGCTGAAGCGAGGCTCCCACAGTGTAGGGAGAGATGAGATTTTTGGAAAATCCCAGTGCAGGGCATGGCATATAACAGGAGCATAGGACACTGCCTCCAGTTAGCTAGCATTTGTTCCTATTCCCCTCTGCCCCTCACAGGCATATTATACCCACAGGACTCAGTGTCATAGGGGCTACATTTAATCAAACAGGATAAAGGGCCTTCTCTACTATAGCGTCCCTGTGGTGGGGGAGGGGTTGCCACCTTGGCCTCCATACTCTCCAGCTTCTGCTCCTTTTTCTCAGCTAACACCTCAGCCCAGGCCCTGCCACATCATCCTTCTCCCCCAGCATCAAGGACCCCCACAGCTCCAGGCCCACGTCCCCTGGTTTCCCTAGCCTCCACCTACTCTCGGTGCCCCTCTTCTGTTCACACTCAGCACACAAATGTAATCCTTTCTCACACTGCCAGACCTTCCCTAAAGCCCTCATCTCCTCCTGGCCACCCAGCACCCACCCTGGACCTGCCCCATCTGTATGACTGTCCCAGAGCGCCTGGTACTCTCAGGAGTGACATGTCCTTCAATTCTCATAGCCCTTCACACTGCCTGGCACCCAGAAAACAACAGTTCTGTGATAGTAGTGACCTTGAGACTTAGTGCAAAGTCTTCTCTTCCAGGAAGTCTTCTCTGGCTAGTGCCCCCAAACACCAGTGGCCCTCTGGTATTGACGTTCTGCCCAAACCAGGCTGCAGGATGCATTAACAGTGTTCCAGTGCTATTTCATGTAACAGTATTTGGTTTCCAACCAGGGTGGGATGGCAGCTCCCCAAGAGTAAGAGGGGTCTCCTATTCTCAAACCTGGGGGCCCTACTGGATACTGGGAGGTCACAAGCTCAGTGCTAAGCCAGCTCCCCCTGAGTCCATAGGCAGGGGGATAGGTAAGGGGACAGCTCAGACAGCACATCTGTTCCATGCCAGGCTAAACCATATTAGAACATCAATTCACACCAGCCTAATCCCCACAACCATGCTGTGAGAAGGTTCTATTGTGCTTGGCTCCCAAATGAGGAGCCTGGGGCTCAGGGAGTTTAAGTCACTTGCCCAGACAGCTGGTGAGGGCAGGGCTGAGCTCCAACCCTGGTCTGGAAACTCCAAGACTCACACTTTCTTGTGCATCACCACACAGCCCCAGCAAGGGACACTTGTTGACCAGGATGCACTTACCCAGTCTGGGCCCCTTTGGTGGCTTGAGGAGCTGCCTCTTGGGGCAGTGGGGCAGGGGGAGAAGGACTGGTCCTCTCTGCCTTCCGGTCCACGCCTTCATCCTCTTGGAGAAAGAACTGCAACAGGGACTTGTGTGGGTAGGGAGAGGCAGGCTAGGGCCCTGCAGACCTCCCCTCAGAGCCCACACCTGGCTCACTTGTACTGAAGAAGAAGCTGGGGATGGCTGTGGGAGGGCCCGAGCCCCCTCAGCCTCACTGGCCTCATCCTCATCCTCCTCGCCTTCCTCAATGGTGGGGGTCTCTCCAGTAGGGGAGGTTCCAGGGCGCCTTCGAGGCTTCCGTCCCAGGCCCTGGGGTGTCTTGCGGCGGCGGGTGTCCGGAGGCAGATGGGTAGACAGAGGGTGATGGATATGGTGGGAGGATTGACGGTGGTCTGAAGGGAGGAGGGGGACGGAAGGGAAGTTGGCTGCTGGCGGACACAGTGTCTCTCCTGCCATCCTACCCCTAACCACCATTCCTCCCTCTAGGGCCCCAGCCGCTTACTCCTGGGCAGTCCAGCCTGAGCCCCCTGCCTGCCCCCTCACACTCAAAGTCTTCCTCTCCATAGCTGCGGCCTGGCTCCTCCCCTCCACGAGACCCGGCCTCCTGTAGGATTTCCTCAAACCGCTCCACGCCCAGGGTGCGGTGAAGTTCATCTTCCTCCTGCTCAGGGAACCCAGGCGTCCCAGGGCCCAAGCTCTCTGGCTCTGGCTGTGAGGAAGAAAAGGGTAGAGAAAACCCACAGGGACTCACTAGGAATCCAAAACCCCATCTGGCCCAGTGCCAGGGACCCAATAGTTCCCAGCAACTGTCCCCTCCAACATTAGAGACCCAATCTCTTCCCCAACAGCCTGCCTCCTGGTTTTAAGCTGTGTCTGGACCCTGGCTTGCAATCAGTTCCATAGCCGGTAGCGGAGCCCACCCTGGAGGTGGCAGCACTTCTGTACCCTGGGGGGTGGGGGTGGGGAGCCTACTGTGTGAAGCAAGCAGTTTACACAGTGCCAGTGAAGAACTCCTGTTGGGCAGGGGACAACTGCTGAGCCCAAAAAGTAATTTCTGAAGGTGCCCCAGCTAACCGATCTGGAGTAGCTCTCAGCACACACACACCCAGCCCTGCCAAGACAGGAGATTGCACTTCACTCTGACAGGGGAGCCCCAATTCAGCCCACAGAGCCCCCTAGGCCCCTGGCTGCTCCTCAGCCCCGCCCCTCACCCCACCCCCCACAGCCCCCACCTGAGTCATCCTGCAGGAGCCCAGCGGACTGCAGCGCTTGTGAGAGCCCAGCCTTGCTAAGCAGCGCTGCCTGGGAAGGCAGCCTTGGTCCACCCCCCTACCCCACAGTCTCAACTCAAGGTGCCACCAAATATTTGCTCAAGAGCTTCTGGACTTGAAGGGCATCAGGACCTCCAAGGGCAGGGGTATGCAGCCCCCTCCATGGCGGTGCCAGCAGCTAGAGCAGGAAAGAGCAGGGGAGGAGGGACGGAGGGAAGGAGGTACCGAGGGGAGAATAGGGCGGGTCTCACGGGTGAGGTGGGGACAGGACCAGCTGCGGTGGGCAGGGACACTGGATACAAGATGAGCGCGCCAAGGGGCTGGCTTTTCCCCTTTGCCTGAGGATGGTCCCTGCCCAACCCATCTCCCAGCTCCCCAAGCCCTTGTGTCGCTCCCACCAGTAGCTACCCCAGGAAGGAAGGGGGAAGGCCAACATAGGGAGCCAGCCCAGGACTGGGGTGGGGGGGTTCATGGGGAGGCGAGGACCCCTCGCACCTGAGGCCGCAGGAGGAAGTCCATGACTGTCAGGGCTGAACCAGGGAAGGAGGGGGAGGGGACTGGCCCGTGCCCCTTCCCAGTCACGTGCCCGCTGGGCCAAAGTGACCAATAATGGAGCTGATTGTGGCACTGGGGTTAATCATTAGACTCCTTAGGAAACTCAGGAGGGGGCCATGTGGGGCTGTAGCCACACAGGGGCAGGGAGGGGCGGGCCAGGTGGCACGTGGGGCTGAAGGGTGGGGCCAGTTACACCACTCTGCCCAGAAGCCAACGCCAGCACCAGCACCAGCACAGACTTGACCTCAGCTTCTAAGGCCAGGTCAGAGAGGGATCACTAGGTTAGAGACCCAGGGTCCTCAAGGTTTCCGTGTGGGTCTTCCTTCAGGAAGCAGTGGCAGCTCTCTCCCTAAATGCCCCCCTTCCTCCTACTGCAATACCCATTTTGCCCCTCAGACCACACTGCACAGTCAGGACATAGAGGGCAGCACCCCTCCTAATCCACACCCACACAGGTACCCCTGGTTGGTGAGGTCCCTCTGCAGAATGGGGAGAATAAAGGTCAGGACCCAACTAACCCTGTGGGCAACACTCACCATGCAGAAAGAATCTGCCCCCGAGGCGGGGCGCCGGGGGGCGCTGCTCATGGCCAAATCTTAGCCCTTTTCGCTGTCACTGCGGCTTTCAGGGCAACAAGGTGGAGGCATAACCTGGGTAGGGGAGATGCCCAGTCACCATCTGAGAGGAGCCAGGCTGGCAGGGCACCCAGCCAGGGGATGAAAGCAGCCCACCTGCCATACAGGTCTCTGTGCTGCTCAGGATCCTCTGGGCTGTGAAGGGCCTTGGAGTGGCCCTTAGATGTGGCAAGAGTAGAGAGAAGAGTTATTTACAGGAAAAAAAGAGAAGAACAAAGAAAAGGGAGAAGACTGAGGCCAAGGGGGCCAAAACGGGCGGAGAGATCCGGCACAAGAGGGAGGAGGAGAGAAAAGGTGGGAGAGGCTGCAAAAAAAAATGAGGAAGAAAGGAGTCAAGGCCCAGTCCTGGAGAGAAAGCAACAGAGACTGGGGAGGGTGTGATAAAGAGTAGAGAGAGAAAGGGAGTGAAGGCCAAGACAGAAACAGGAACCATGCCCGAGGTGGCACCGGAGGCAGGCCTGAGACCAGAGAGGGGTGTGGTGGGAAGAGTGAGACACCCCATGGAGTGAGCAGGGAAGAGGGAGCAAGAGAACTCTGGGGTGAATCCAATGCGTCAAGCCAGAGGGCAGCCACAGGGAAGGTAGCCCCTCCCCAATGCTAGCCAGACAGGGAGAGTCCCCTCCCCAGGTGGGTGGGGGGCAGGCAGGAGAGAGTTAGACCCCCTGGGTGAAGAGCAGGAAAAAAACCCCACTCACTTAGTAGGAGGGAGGAAGGGACAGAAAATGGGCACAGGCCAGGCAAACGTTTATAATGGGGGAGGGGCATGCGATGGGTACTGAGGGGGTGGGCACAGGAGCTCTGAGGTTCCTGCCCCTGAGGGGCAGTCTGTCCCCTCCCTAGCCTGGGGCCAGGAAAATCTGAGTTGCAGGGCTGCCACCTCCTGGCCTCCTGACCGTGACTGTAGTGAAGGCTGGGGAGGACACTGTGTATGCTGGGGGGCAAAAGGGGAGCTGCAGGGCTGAAACCTAATTGGTGCAAATTGGGGACCCATTCCAAGTGGAGACAGCACAAAGGGGATAGGCTAGGCATTCTGAGGGCAACAAGCTCCCCAGTGTGCTAGGGAGTCAGGGCTGCCCTACTTAGGGGTTAGACGGGTCAGTGTAGGATCAAATGATATAGGCTTGGGGGGTCTGCCCAGAGTGGGGAGCCTGGATGACACATTCCTGGCAAGCACTTCAACTCAGCTGACCACCCTCTTCACCCTCCCCAGCAGGCCTTCAGCCAGGGCAATCCCGTGGGAGCAGGGGGGCCAGTCTGGGATGGGTGTGGAGAATCTGTCTAAGCATCTGCAGGTGCCCACTCCCACCTCCAAGCTGTGCCCTCAACGTACTCCGCTGCCATCCCCTCCTCCTTTTATTCACGCCTCTCCACCCCTCCCCCGCTGTCCCAGAACACAAAGCAGCTTCTGTCCAGAGCATCGCGCCGATAATCCGAGTGGGGGCACATTCCGGGACCAGCCCCGACCGGCCCGGAGGATTAGCCCTTTTTCCCCCTGCCCAAGGGATTAGCACCTCGGACCCCTACTAGGGCATTAACCACCCCCCAAGTGAATTTGTACATTCCACAGCTCTTCGCTGTGGGCCTGGTGGGGGGAAGAAGGGAGAGTAAGTTTCTGGAGTTCAGAGATTTCAGACAGCGCCGTCCCCAACACCCAGTATAGAACTCCCCACCCACGCAAACCAGACCCCGGGATTCAGGTCCAACTCTCCCGGCTCGTCTTTTTCATCTTCACTCAGATGCTCCCTCTTCTGCCTGACCTCTTGTCCCGACCTGACCCGCCACTCCCCTTTCCCGGCTCGCCTCCCAGACCGGAGTTTGGGGGCGGAGGGACCGGGCAACCTCCAGGCTGAGCGCCCAGACGAAACTAAGGGGCAGTGCAGCAGGGTCGCAGGAGAGGGGAATCGCCGGAGACTGCCCGTAGTGGGAAGGCCGGTGGCGCCTCCCTTAGACTACCCCCTCTTGGAGGCAGGGGGCGCGGCACCCTGGCTTTGAGAACTATTAAGAAGCGGGACCTGGAATGCCCGCTTCGGACCAGCATCCACTCGGCTCGCGGTCCGTCTCCCCAAGACCTCGATTCCCCGCGCCCCAGTCTCCGCCCTTTCCTCCACTTCCACTCCCTCCGCACGAGTCCCGAGTCCCCCCCTCTCCTCCCCCTCCCTTCCTCCCTCGGCAGCTCTGGCCCTCCCCCGCCACCACCTCTCCGCTTACCCGCTTGGTCTGGACTTCACGCCCGGGGGTCTCGGGGGTCTCTCCCCGTCCTCCGGCGCCCTCGCTCGCTCCCGACGACTCCCCCGTGCCCACCCTGGGGCGCGCCCCTGCCGCTCCCAACTTCTCCCAACTCAACTTTCCCCCGCGCCGCGGGCAAGCCAGCCCCCTGCGTGCGCGCCCCCCGGCGCACCGTGCGCGGTCCCGGCAGAGCGGGTCGGGAGGCGGGGAGCGAGGACCTAAACCCGGGCCAGGGCGGGGGCGCGCTTCCAGGCACTGCCCAGCACCCCGGGGCCGCTGCCGCTGCCCATCACCATCTCCCCGAGAGGCTGCCGCCACGAGGTTCCCCAGAGAGGGCTCAGGCGCCCCGGGGACGCCGTCTCTTGGCTCCATTAGGCACCTCTGGGCGGAAAGGAGCCCGCCTCACGCGGGGAATCCCACGCAGGAAAACGCAGGCACAAGGATCGCCAGGAAATTCGGGGCGGAAGAAGTTGAAATAGAATGCATCAGGATCAAGATTCACTGGCGCCCTGCCCCTGCCCAAATACCTCCCGGTGCCTCCAAAGCCTTTGTCTAGGGGACGAGGTGGTCAGTGAGAGGGGGTGATAGCGATGGAGGCTGGCTGCTGATTATCTTGAGCTGACCTGGGAGAGACAACTTGTTAGGCACCCCCCACTTTCTAAGAGACAGATTCCCTGAGATGGCCTGGTTCCTAGATTCTGTTACTTCCACACTGAGTTGAACCGTGACACTGAGTTGAACCCTGTTCATAGCCATCACCTATTATTTAAAGACTTTTGTATGTTTTCCCAACTAAATTATAAATTGTTACAGATAACACTTTTCTCTTCTTTAGCCTGCCAAATACATAAGGCACAGCATTGTGTACGCCAGAGCATTCCGATATGAACGAGTTAATTAAATGTTTAGCACCAAATCTGGTTTCAGGACTGAGGAGTGCTGTTTAGAGTCATTTTTGCCCAGTTCACAGCCCTCAAGAATGCAATCATGAGACAATTAGAGAGCAGCACAAGAAAATCTATAATCAACTCCTTTCAGGAATGAGGTAAGGGCTGCTCCAAGTGTACTATCCGTCTGTGGTCTTGTCTGTTGAGGGGGGTAACTAGCCTGCCGGCCCTCGTTTCTCGACCACACCCTGGCTGACTCCAGTATCCCTGCTCTGGAGACTGAGATCTGGCGGGACCCCTAGGGCTCCAGCCAGTCGTCTTGGCAGATCCGGATAGTGGCTAGTCTTGTGGGCTCCAGCAGAGAGGGGGGTCTTTGGCGTGTTTCCCCCTCCTCAAATCCAGCCTCAAATGGGCACACCTGCCTCTCTTTCCAGCCCTGTGGTCAGCGGGCCCCTGTGAAGTCATCAGCTGCAAGACATTCCTCAGAGCCATTCCACAATCAATCCTGGGGTCAACCAGGTGAGGTCTGGAGAGAGGGGAAAACTGGTACTGAGAGCCTCAGGAACGGGATCGCTGGGAACTCAATACCACCAATCGGGCCACCGAGGCCCAGGATCTAGGTCGCCAAACTCCAAACCGAGAGCGCCCCACTCCCACCCTGCTACATTCTGGAACGCGTAGTCCTCGAGAGGCCCTTTTCCGGAGCACGGAAAAAGAATAACAAGAGCAGGGCACACTGGGAACCGCGGCGCCAATGCGGAGACCCCCGGAAAGCGGATACGCGATGCTTCCTGGGATTTGAAGTCCAGGGTTTGCCTCCGCCGTGGAACCGGAGCCCCGGAGTCGAGTGCGGCAGAGCTCCTGGGCACGGCCTGCTGGGGGTTGTAGTCTTCTCGGCCGCAGCCCCGGGCGTTACTGGGAGACCTGGCCGTCCTAGGACTACAAGCCCCAGAAGCCCTTGCGCAGGCGGGGGGCGGGGCGGGATGGAGGAGGTGGTGCCACCTCCTCTGCAACGCCGGGGCCGGAGTGTTAGAACCGAGGGCCCGCAGGGGTCCCTGCGGCCGCCGAGATGCAGAAATACGAGAAACTGGAGAAGATTGGAGAAGGTAATGGAACCAGGAGATGTTTGTGCAAGATCTTCTGCAGACCCTTCGGCATTCTGTGCAGCCCTGGCTCCCCTACCATCAGCAGTACCTGCAGTCTTAGACCTCAACACTGGCTGCAGTTCTGGACCCCGAGCTCAGCACTTCATGCAGACACCAGTCCTCCCCACGTAGCATTTCCCGCAGACTCCCACTTCCAACCTTAGCGCTCCCTGTAGAACATGTAGTCCCTCATGACCGCGGCACTTCCTGCATTTCCCTTCCCAGTCTCAGTACCACTCGCACAACCTCACCCCCAACCCCAGCCTGTGTTCTCGCTGCAGACCTCCAATTTCAGCATTTCTGTAGGCCCCCCGTCCTCTCCCAGACCAGTCTTCATTTTTTCCAGAATCTCAGGAGCATAGCTTTTGTTATTGACATTCTTACCCTGGCAGCCCAGACCCTTGGCAGGCATCTTCTCACTTCTGTCTACTTGCCACATCCTCACTAGAAGCTTTTTCATGCCTGGGGCCTTCACCGTGAATTCCTTCCCTTGTACACCCAGGTGGCACATCCCTTCCTTCTAGGGTGGAGGAGGTGCCCGATCCTTTCCCTTACCTCTGACCTCCTCCTCTAGGCACCTATGGGACAGTGTTCAAGGCCAAAAACCGGGAGACTCATGAGATTGTGGCTCTGAAACGGGTGAGGCTGGATGACGATGATGAGGTAGGCCTGAGGACAGAGTCAGGGAAGGGGTTGAGGGTAGGGCTGCCTGGGATCTGCCTGTTGCCCACCCGGTTCCCTCACACATGTAGGGTGTTCCGAGTTCTGCCCTCCGGGAGATCTGCCTACTCAAGGAGCTGAAGCACAAGAACATTGTCAGGTGTGTAAAGGCAGGGCTGTTCTTGCCCGCTGGCTGGTGGGAAGAGGTGGGGGCTTCGGCATGGACTGGGCTCACGTTGGGATGTGGGGTACAAACTTGAGCCCTTCCTTTCCCCTAGGCTTCATGACGTCCTGCATAGTGACAAGAAGCTGACTTTGGTTTTCGAGTTCTGTGACCAGGTGAAGGGAGAGCTGGAGGAACAGTAGCATTGGAAAGATGTAGGGGCCCAGACTGAGGTTAAACTGTGTCTCATTCTCCTACCCCATTCCATTTTAGGACCTGAAGAAGTATTTTGACAGCTGCAATGGTGACCTGGATCCTGAGATTGTAAAGGTGAGGAGAGTGGTGTCCAGGGAACTCCTCAAGGCTGGGGTTGTAGTCTATATTCAGTACAAGCCCTCTTTGAGCACCAAGTTTGAGCCCTGAAAAGGGACACTTTGGGGTGTCAGAGAATGAGAAACCACTTCTGCCCTCCAGTGGCATCTGATCTTAGCAAGCATAGTCATATGACCTGAAGATCAACATTCTAACAACAGGCAAGAAAGTGAGGCTCAGAGAGATATGGGCATTTGTTCTGCAGACACTGAGTGCTTCTCTGTGTGCTAGGCACTCTTTTAGGTCCATGACCAAGTGCCTTGATTCAGGTTCCCAGGGAGCCAGGTTCCAAATAATGCTATAGCACATAGTTTATGGTGATGTGACAAGAGTGTGCTCAGATGCAGCCAGCTAAGGGAGGTCAGGATGGGCCAGGAAGGCAAGAAAACCCACTAGGCTGTAAAGTCCAGAAAGGTAGGAAACAGGGCCAGCTTGTTCACTGTTGTACTTTGAGTACTGGGCACAGTGTAGGCAGGTCTTGAACAGTGAGTGAATGGTGTCATATTGATCTGGGATATGACAGGTGGATGGGGGTGAAGCAAGGCAGAGGATGAAGGGAGTGACCCACCCTTGGGCACAGCAGCAATACCAGGGTGTCTGACTCCCATCTCTCTGCCCCCTTCCCCAGTCATTCCTCTTCCAGCTGCTAAAAGGCTTGGGATTCTGTCACAGCCGCAACGTGCTGCATAGGGACCTAAAGCCCCAGAACCTGCTAATAAACAGGGTACTTACTTCTCAAGGGAAAAGGGGGGAGATGGGGGAGGCTGGAGCCAGGGGCTGGGAGTGCTAAGGGGACAGGGCCTAGCAGGAGGGAGATGAAGCCTGCACTAACTGCTAAGGCCCCTTCTTGTCCCCTTCCCATTCCCCTCAGAACGGGGAGCTGAAGTTGGCTGACTTTGGCCTTGCTCGAGCCTTCGGGATCCCCGTTCGTTGTTACTCAGCTGAGGTGACTAGAAAGTGGGCTGTGGGTTGAGGGAGGGAGTCCCTCAGCTCCTACTAGGACCCATAGCAGCATTCTCCTCTCCTGTCTGAGCCTCTGCCTCCAACCTCCTCCTCCACCCTCTAAGGGGGGGGGGTCCCTGTGGGTGGGGTCTCTTCCAGGTGGTCACACTGTGGTACCGCCCACCAGACGTCCTCTTTGGGGCCAAACTCTACTCCACCTCTATTGACATGTGGTCAGCCGGCTGCATCTTTGCAGGTGATATTCTGGGGCTCTGCAGAGGCACTTTGCCTTCCATTTGGGTTGACAGGAAGGAACTGGAGGGTCCCACCTGGGGGCAGGGAGTAGGACCTCAGGGATGGGGATGAAAGGTGCGGGGGTATTTGGGAGTGAGGAGCCTTTGTCCCCTCTTAACCCCAGAGCTGGCCAATGCTGGGCGGCCTCTTTTCCCTGGCAATGATGTTGATGACCAGCTGAAGAGGATCTTCCGATATCCTTTCAATTCCTTTCCTCTCGAGCCCTCTGGAAGGGACCGACCTGTGGACCATGCCCCACAGGGGGTGAGGGTGGGATGGTCTTGGGCCAGGATGGTGGGGTCTGCAGGGCTTCTCCTGAGGGCAAAGCAGGGACAGCAGGGGTGCTGGACACCCACCTATGAGCAGGGCACTCCTCCAGATGAGCCATGAATAATTAGGGTGTAGCAGACAGTTTTGTGAGAGTGGGGTAAAAACTGGTTCACTAGGACTAGACCTCAGGACTCAAGCTAGATGAGGGAAGCTGGTGGGGCCACATGGGGGGCCCACCTCTGCCACAGCTGAGGAGGAAGAAATGGATAGGAGGAAGCTATGGTGGGGTGAGGAATGCCCCCTGGGAGGGAAAGAACCCCTCCCTCTCCCCCAAAGTTGCAGACATTGCCATCTCCATGAATGATACTTAACCTGGTAGACACACTTCTGGGGACACCAACTGAGGAACAATGGCCTGCCATGACCAAGCTGCCTGACTATAAGGTGTGACTGGTGGGAGGAGCATGGTTCATCAGGGTCCCTGTTCTTTCATGTTCCTAGCAGCCTGCACACCCCCATGCCCCTGGTCTGCTTTTCCCTGCCTCTCCACAGCCCTACCCGATGTACCCAGCTACAACATCGCTGGTGAATGTCGTGCCCAAGCTCAATGCCACAGGGAGGGACCTGCTGCAGGTAGGTGATCAGAAGTAGAGGGTGGGGTTTCAGACACTTGTCCAAGAGAACTAGAGGAGGGCAGGTTTCTTGGTGGCTGACCTGTCCTGAACCTGCCACCACTTTTTCCTCCTTGACTCCAGAACCTTCTGAAGTGTAATCCTGTACAGCGCATCTCAGCAGAAGAGGCCCTGCAGCACCCCTACTTCTCTGACTTCTGCCCTCCCTAGGCACCAGGACTGCTGGCTGCCAGGCTGGGGCCTGGCCTTGTGTGAGCCCTTTCCTGGGGGAGGGGGGCAGTGGGGATGCAGCTCAGATGCTGAGTTCCAGCTGTGCTGGGCCTGGTCAGGGTGGAGGTGCCTGAGCCCATGTTCATCATTCCCTCTGTGTACTTTATTTAATTTCATAAATTGACTCCTTTCCCATAGTCTGGCTGATGTGGTGGTCTAGTGACTGCAGGGATGTCGACTGGGGTCTCTGCTTTGCAGCCCTGCCTCCAGCTCAAACCAACTCAAGGGTCCCGCGACTGGGAGATGGAAGCCACGACATCCCTCACTGCTGGGGTCAGGACAGTTTGTCCTTGTGCACACCCCTTCCTTTCTTTGCCCAGATGGGTGGTGGCCAGCATCTGAGAGCAAGGATTGGCTTCCCCCAGAATGGGAAAGAAAGGGTCTCTCCTTGTGGGTCTCCATATCCCATGTGGACCCTCTTGTCCTTTTCCTCCTCATGCCCCCATACCCAGGCCTACAGGCTGGGAAAGACCTAAAGTATTAGGAACACCCCCCATACACTCCCTGTTTGTCAATTTTACAAGGTGAAGGGTGCAGTCAGAGAAAGGGAAATTGAGCCTATGGCTGGGTGTTGGTGCGCCCTTACTGGCAGGAGGGGGAAGGAAAGGTTCACCCCATCCCCACGGTCTTAAGCTGGGGCCTTCAGTTCTTGTGAGGAGGTTGGGAAAGCAAGAATCATTCCCGTGGACAGGCTGTGTGTCATTCTTGGTGCCAAATGTGAGAAAGGGAGTCTTGGTCTACTAAAACAGGAAAACAGCTGTACTCTTGGGAGTGGAATGGCTCCTCTGTCCTCTCCCTGCCCCCACTTCTTGCCAGGCTCTGTCTGGGTCAGACCTTTCTTCCAGCCTTACCTCCACTGTGTGATCGCTACCTGCTGCTAGCTCTTGTCCTCACCCTTAATTTCTGGGCTTAGACAGGGCCCGTCCTCCCTTCTCTCTTTGATATCAGTCTGATAGACTCGTTCCCACCAAGGTGACAGTGACTGATCTCTGCAGCAGATTTGTGGAGTTAGCTGGGGCCCAGCCTGCCTTTTCAGAAGCCATATGCAGCCAGATGATGGCTGGCAGAGGACTTCCTGTGCCTGCATAGGGCTGACCTGGGCCTGACTCATTTCCTCCCTATGAGAGGAACACCTGAGGCTGATGCATTAGAACTTTATTTGGGGTGAAGATGGCAAAGCTCTGTGCAGGCTGAGCAAGTCCAGGATGTCAAAGTGTGGCCCTGAGGACATAGCAGGTCTAGAGCTGCGTGACGAGGTAGCAGGTACGGTGGGAAGTAGAAAGAGTCTTGGTGACAGCACATGGTGGGGTGGGAGGCCTGTGGGACAGACCACAGTGCTGGGGTCAGAGGCCTTCACACTTGCCTTGTTCTGCCCCTGTCCTCTTGGACTTGAACTTCACCCCTGCATTGGACCTGCCCCTCCCTTGGCCTTAGGGGTCCATGTTGTATTACCTGGGGCCCAGGCTGAGGTGGGGAACTTGGGTTCCATGGCTGCCCAGCCCTTCCTGAAGCTGTTGGGGGGAGGGAGAGAATCAGAAGTGGGAGGGTTCCTTTTCCCAGGGACCAGCCAAGGTCACACCCCTTCCCTGCTTTTCTGTTTTTCCTCATGAAAGTTGGGAGGATGTTCTAGGCTTCAGGGAGGGGCCTAGCACTGTGCTGTAAGTTGGGGGAGGCTGTTACCAGGTTGGTGTTGGAGTGCCTTTGGGAGCGCCTTCGGTTCCAGAAATAACCCAGGACCCTGTCTCGGAACACCTGGAGGCAAGCAGCAGGGGGAGGTGGCCAGTGCACACCTTCCAGGGATCCTAGTGGTGGACCCCTCCCCTTCCCTGGCTGGGGCCCTGGCCCACCTCACAGAGGTAGTCTAGGATCTCGAGGATGGTGAGCAGGCTAGCCCCGATGAACAGCCCCATCTGGCCCCCAATGTCGCCTGTGGAGACAGTCACCTTTGAACTCAGCCACCTGCCCAGCCCACACCTCCCTAGCCCCAGCGCTCTGCCCACCCAGCAGTGCCGACATTTCGTAGGCCTTCTTCTGCTCCACCGTCTCGTAGTTGAGGGCCTCAAAGAAGATGTCCAGGACCAGCACGTTCTCCCTGGTGGGGAAAACAAAAAGGCCTCGGATGATCACTGGACACCCTTTGGTGCCAAGAGGCCCATGTGGATACTCCGGTTCCTCCCAAGAACCCTGGGAGGGGCCTCAGCAACCCCTGGGAGGAAGGGTTAAACAAGCAGCTGGTACAGAGGCGCAGCGCCCGCGGAGACCGGTGTCCAGCCCGCACACCCCGCCGGGAGCCCCTCAGCCTGCTCCGAAGCCTTCAGCCTCGCCCAGCTCACGCGATGTAGGCCTCGCTGCGGTTGAATTTCCGGGCGAGGTAGCGGGCGGCGGCGCGGCTCGGGATCCGCACCATGGAGAGCTCCTTGGCGTAGCGCGTGCTGGTGCAGGGGTTGGGGCAAGCGCACACGTCCTTCCGCTGCACGGCGCCTGCGGGTACAGGCCGAGTCAGCGCAGCCTGCCCGGGGACTCTGGGTTGAAGGCCGAGCCGGGTGTGGAAGGCGAGGTGGGGGAGGCTCGCCCCTTACCCAGGGCTGTGCTGGCGCAGTTCTTGTGCTGCTGGGGGCTGCACACTGGAGCGCCGCCTGGGGCGGGGAGGGAAGGAAATGACTTCAGCAGAGGCTGAGTGGCCGGGATCAACACACACATCCACGGACCCCTCTCGGCCCCTTACCAGGCATGTGCATCATTCGACAGCCACACTTCCGAGCCACATAACGGGTCTCACAGACCAGGCGACACCCGGTTAGGGTATAGGGCCTGATGCTGGTGCTGGGGTGACCCAGGGGATCAGAGGGCTCTGGCTCAAAGTCCGGGTCCAGAGAAACTGAACTGCAGTCGCCCCAGGGAGGTGGCAGGAATCTCAGCTGTGGAGGGACAGGTTAAGGAGGCTCTGGGAGAGCAGAGTCCTGGGTGGGGAGGGTCCAGAGTCCAGGTCTGGGACACAGAGTTGAAGGTCTGTGGGATTGGGGGACTGATGGGCTGCACAGCTTGGGAGTGAAGGTTTTGTGGGGTTTTTTGTTTTTTGAGACAGAGCCTCAAGCTGTCGCCCAGGGTAGAGTGCTGTGGCATCATAGCTCACAGCCACCTTCAACTCCTGGCTTAAGTGATTCTCTTGCCTCAGTCTCCCAAGTAGCTGGGACTACAGGCACCCACCACAATGTCTGGCTATTTGGGAGTGGAGGTTTTGAGGTGTCGGTGAGGATACTTGCTGCTGCTGGCAGGACACAAAAGTCTGGTAGCCAGGGGCCACCCCAAAGCCCAGCTGGTCGATCAGAGGCGGCTCCTCCTGGCTGTGAATCTGCACTCGGATCCCCACTTCAAACAGGCTCTCCTCTGTGGGACAGGGGCCTTTGAGGCCTGAGACTCCCCCAACCACCCCCATAGCCCCCCACCCACAAGTCTCCTGCTCCACTCAGGCGAGACCTCCCCTGCAACCCTCTCCCCCCAGGATGGAGAGGAGCCTATCCTGCCCCTTTTCACAGGGAAGGACACACCTTGGCCCCTCCTTGGCCTCCTCTCTTCTTTCCTTAAGCTTTTGCACTCCATCTGTGTTCCCTCAGCCTGCATGTATCCCTCCCCATGGGCAGACCCCCCCCACCCCTCATGTGTGCTCTGTACCCATATCCCCCAACACAGCCAGACCCCACTCATCTCACATATGTGCTCCATACCCATGTCCCTCCACACAGGCAGATACTCCTCCTGCTGCACGTCCAGCATGACCTCTAGCCCATTGCCGGCACCACCTTTGGTGGTGGTGAGCAGCTCTGCCCCGTCAATGCCAGAGTTAAAGGTGTAACACTGCCCCATCCGGGTGAAGATCTAGGGGTGGGCAGACAGGGTGCTAGCCCTCTCTCCTAGGCAAGCATGCAGGTTGTGGGACCCTCCTCATGCTTTATTTGGGTCTACTTGAACACTGCAGCCCAAATCTCAATGCCCCTTGCCAAACAATCCACTGGGGCACATGTAATTGGACCCTTTGGTGGCCCATCCCTCCAACTCGTCCATTCCCCACCTCTCACCAAAGCCCAGGACACAACCCGGAGGGCAAGTGTTTCTCTGAGTACTGGGGTAAGAGGAGATGGGTCCCACTCCTCTGGGCCTGGCACAATGTTCAAAAGGGAGAGGGGAAAGCAAGGCCCCTTGCACAGGCAGGGAGAGAGGTCTACTGCTCCAAAACAATCCCACTAGAAGACCACTCCCTACCCCAGAAGCAGGGTCTCCACAGGCCAGACCATGGGCCTGAAGCCAGGCTGGGGCTTGTCCCTCCCTCAGAGGACTGCTTCCTGGGCTCAACAGAATGGCACAGGGGCTGGGGAGCCATGGGCCAAGGCAGGGAAACCCTGGGCACATATGTTAGGGTTCCCTGGCTTTGGGGCAGGCTGGGCAGGACAGACAGGGTGGTCAGCTCACCGTAGTGAAATTCTCTGGCCCACATGGTCGACCACAGTAGCTGCAGTCCAGCAGCATGTCCTCCAGGGCGTGCCCAGCGCGGGTGTAGAGCTGTGCCATATCGAAGGTGGGACTGGGCATGAAGCCGGGAGGCGCGGGAGGCCGGCCCAGGGCGCGCAGAAAGGCTGTGTGCTCGGTGGGGTCCAGGCCCAGCAGTGCGGGCCCGGCCCAGTGCAGGTCATTGGGCGTGAGGTGTGATCGGCGCAGTGGGTTGATGTTGCACAGGGTGACAGCTGGAAAGGTGAGCCGGTGGCTTTCTCGCTCTTCTAGGGCCGTCTGGTGGTGGAATTCCCGGTAGTAGCGCACTCTCCCAGCCACCTGGTAGAGGAAGGCGGACACCGACAGGAGCACGGCCACGGCCCACAGCCCTCGGCGCAGGGTCAGGCCACCAGGCCCAAAAACATGGCCCAGCCCGTGCAGCGTACAGCTGCTGGCAAACACGCAGATGTCTGTGGTTGACTTCCGAGTTTCCTCTGGCCCTGGGGGCTTCATGGCCAGAGCCTGGAGAAAGCCACTGCAAGGGCTGGGGGCAGGTAACCAGTCACAGGGTCTTGGAAAGAGAGAGAGAGGGTGGGTGGAAGGGCTGAGATAGGATTCGTGTGGCAGGGGCCACTGCAGGTAAGGCACGAGGAGGAGAGAAGAGGAGTGAACAACGGGAGAGGAGCCAAGGGTGCAAGGTGGGAGGTGCTGGCCTATGGACTTAGAGGTAACCTGGTCGGTCCAGCTGGGTCTTCCCCAAGAACAGGCAGTAGCTCCGTTGGGCCAAGCACTGGGCTCCGCAGCCAAGGCCAGGTGGGGTGCAGCCTGCCGTAGTAGCCAGGGGCTGCAGCAGTGCTGAGCCGAGCTACTGCAGAGGATTGAGTTTCAGCAGCAAGGGGGGCAAGGGGCCGGCTGAGCAGCCTGGGGGCGGGGGAGCTCCCTGAGGCCCCAGGCTGAGCCATTAGTGCAGCATGGGGGGGGCCGTGGCTGTCAGAGACCATAGGCACCAGGGGGAAATCACAGCAGTTCTAACTAGGGCATGAGGGGAGCCCAGAAATAACTTGGGCCAGGGGGTGCCTTTGGAGCCCTCTGGATTACAGTTGCAGCCCCTGTATATCAGGTCCGAGGGTCAGTCACTGACCCTTGGCCTGGCTCCTCCCTCCTTCTGCCTTCCCAGCCTTCCTAATGACCTCACCCAGGAGCATCTGTTCTTTCACAAAGAGTAGAGTTGGCTCTTGACCAAGCTGGAAAGTGGTTGGAACTTTGGCATCAGTAGCCCTCTTTTTTCTGTGCCCCCAGAGTTCCAGCCTCCCCTGGCTAAGTCCCACATCCAAGGCCTGGCTACTTCTTGAGTGTTCCCTTATCTCTAAAGAGTCAGACCCCATCTCCTCACAGGCTTTCCTGTTGAGGAGACTGGCCTCTACCATTATGGGTGTGGGCTCACCTGCTGATCCCCAAGTAAAAGGTGTGCCCCATCTGCCATCCTCCCCCAGGGGTAGCCTGGGTGTCCCACCTACCACAAGCATCTTACAATGTGATATCCAGGCCTGGAAAAATGCCCTCATTCTTGTAAATGGTTGCCTGCCACCCTGTCAGGTGGACACAGCAGTTTATGGCTGCCCTATTGATGAACACTTGGGGTTCCTACCTGTTCTTTTTTTTTTTTTTTTGGCCAGGGCTGGGTTTGAACCTACTACCTCCGGTATATGGGGCCGGTGCCCTACTCCTTTGAGGCACAAGAGCCACCCTCCCACCTCTGTTCTAATGTTGCTGTCAATGCCACCACCCAGATACACAAGTGCTGTCCAGAGGCCCCTGTGTTGGTAACGTGATAGATGAAATCAAGATCCCCCCATAGGAGTCATACCATTTTGCACTCCCACCAGTAATGTGGGAGTGTGCTCATTTGCACAGGGCTTTGAAAGCTGACCTAAAGAGGGCAGGGCCAGTGCAGTTATTTGACCAATGACTTCTTCTGATGATCCCAAGGATGGGGTGGGTATCAGGGTGGGGAGGACGCCTGAGGCAGAAATCTCCTGAAAGCAGAGTTGCTGTTCCCAAGGTCAGAGACAGAAGGCCTAAGGTCGAATAGGGCATCCATGGCTTTGCCAGGCTTAGGGACACTCGCACAGAGGAAAGCCAGGGCCTGGTCCTTGTCAGTGTCAAGCTCTGCATATGGTCAAATGCTCACCGGCACCATGTATTTGGGAATCGGGCGACACTTCCTTCTGTGCCAAAAGAAAGCAGGCTCACCTCCATTAATTTATTTATTGAAATTTATTTCTACTCCATCTTCCTCCAAAAAGTACTTGAGGCTGCCAAGTTCATTTTGGTGGGCTTTGGCCCTTAGTGGTAAAAAAATGGTTCCACCGACCAAATGGAAACACACCACACTATGACTGCCTGTCCCCCTAAAGCGTCCACAAGCTTTGCTGGGAAGGGACTATCCTCATTCCCCAGTATAGACTTAGTGCCAGAGAAGTGCTTAGTTAATAAATAATTTGGAAGGGCTGAGTGAATAACATGGTTTATGGTATAGATGTGACAACTTTCCAAAGCTATAGTATTGGGATTTCAACAGAAGATTATCCATTTAAACTCTTAAAACAGGCTTTTGGCTTGGCACCCATAGCACAGTGGTTATGGCACCAGCCACATACACTGAGGGTGGCGGGTTCCAAACGGGCCTGGGCCAGCTAAACAACGACAACTGCAACACAAAATAGCCGGGTATTGTGGCGGGCGCCTATAGTCCCAGCTACTCGGGAGGCTGAGGCAAGAGAATCGCCTAAGCCCAAGAGCTGGAGTTTGCTGTGAGCTGTGATGCCACAGTGTTCTACTGAGGGTGACAAAGTGAGGCTCTGTCTCTAAAAAACAAACAAACAAAATTTAACATGAAGAGTAGAAAATAAATGTCTTAACACAATAACTAAGAAAATACAGTGAAGGCTAAGTTAACCAGTTTGATGAAAATATTTCAAATGGTATATAAAACCAGCACATTGTATCCCCGATTGCATTAATGTACATGGCTATGATTTAATTAAAAACAAAAACAACAGGCTTTCAAGATCAAGCACAGCCAGGCACCTGATCTCTACAGAACAGTGGAGCCTGAGGCTGAGGTGAGGTCACACACCAAGTGCTGTCACAGCAAGTGCAGACAGCATGACTTTTCAAGCGTGACCACTCTCCTAGTAGGGAAGGCTTCACCACTTTCCTAGTAGGTGGGGGGTTGGATGGCTAGACTCCATGAAGCTACTCTGAGATGTAAGCAAACACCCAGATTCTGGTGTCAGAAGGTATCTTGGGTAGCCCTCAGATGGTGGATAAGCAGTGAGGTCCTGCAAGGGAGGGGTTAGGCAAACAACCTGGCTGGTGGAGGGCAATGCGGACTTGCCAGACGTGAGGGCCCCACCCTGGACTGCGTTAGGGAGTTTAGTGGCAAAGCAACCTGAAACCAGCCCCTGCCTAGAGATGCAACCTTTGATCAGGAAGCAGGGTATCCCAAGGGGCAGGTATGGTTCTGGGGTAGCTTGTGCCAGAAGTAGCATCTGGTCCCAAACCATGCTCACAGAGGCTAGGGCCCCCACCCCAGCTCCTGCACTCACACCTGAGCTGCTGCTACCTCCTCCGGGCTGGCCTTCCTGCAGCAGCGGTCTGCTCTGTCTTTCCTGTGCCTCCACCCTGAAAGATGGCACTGCCCTTCTTTCCTGCCACTTAAATCCAAAATGGTTGGCTGGCAGTGAAGGTACAGCACAGGCAACTCCCCTCCCCTGGACAGCAGGGCTCTATGAAGGGCCCCCAGCTAGACAGCGGAAGGATCCCAGTGGAAATTGACAGCAGTGCCAAGGTGAGGCCAGAAGCCCTGATGTACCCACAGCAGCACAAGAACATGAGGTTTTGGCTGCTCCTCAATCCTAGGGTGGCAGTTCAGTCCAATGCCCTCTTTACATGTTTTTCTAGGCCCCTCAGAAGCCGACTGGAGGCCAGCCCTTCCTGGTTCACAGCTTTGGGGCTATATGCACACGTCATTCAGGCTGTCTGCACCTCCTTTTCAAGGTGCACCTCCCCGAACACTCTGGGGAGGCTGCTCAGGCAGAGGCGCTGGTTTTGTACTTGTGAGTACTGTGGCCCTGCAGCTGAAAATTCTGGGTGTGCACTTGTCTCCTTCAGAGCTGGGTGCGCTCCGGGACTGAGAGGGGAGGCCAGTGCACAATCTCAGCAGGCCAGCAGCAGACAGCCGGGCAGATGAGGTCCCTCCCACCCTAATCCAAGGGCTGGGCACTATTAGGCATGTGTCCCCTTGGGAATGGGGTGTTGAGATGAAATCTGGAAATCAGGACTATGTAAATGGAGCAAGAAGGGAGGTTGTTCAGAGGATGGGGAGTGCGGGCTCGAGACTGGGCCAAGGCATAGGCCCCTTCTCTCAGGCCCCAAGAGGGAGGTGGGGAGCAGGGACTGTGGGAAGCAGTCTCCAGTCTAGGGCAGTGAGATCCTAGCAAGGATGTGGGAAGAACCTAGGTCTGGACTTCCAGGCACTGATTTAATAAAATTCCCTGGAGCAGGGGCTTGGACAACTTGAGGCTGCTGGATGGAGTGGAAGCTTCAGCAGCATAATTCTAAGAAGGGCCTGGGTGGTCTGGGTAGAGGGAGAGCAGAGTGCAAGGGCACTGGGAACTTGGCCTCTGCCCACATGCAACCTGGTGACCCTGGCAGGAGGGAGGAAGCCTAGCAGGACCAGGGAGCAGGTAGAAGGGCTCCCAGCCTTCCAGCCCAGGGTTTATTGTGAGCGAGGGAGCAATGGCGGCCATCACACAGCACGCTGGCCTTCCTAGGGGCTCAGTCCCTAGTGAGCTGTCCCCAGCTAAGCCTGGCTCTGGCACTGATGTTCGGCAGAGATCTCAGAGGATGCCTCAGGACTTGTGCTGGTGATGATCCCTGGGGCCTTCCAGCTTCTTGGAAGGAGGAGCCTCTGCCAGTGGCCCATCCAGGGCCTGTCTCCGGATAAGCTCTGCATATAACCCGCCTTTCTTCAAGAGCTCGTCATGTGTCCCAGCCTGGAGGACAGGAGGGAAGGACACATGGTTTCTCTAACCCAGTGTGGACTTCAGAGCCCTAGGAGGGCTGTACGTCTTTTTTTTTTGTAGAGACAGAGTCTCACTTTGTTGCCCTTGGTAGAGTGCTGTGGTGTCACACAGCTCACAGCAACCTCCAACTCCTAAGCTTAGGCAATTCTCTGGCCTCAGCCTCCCGAGTAGCTGGGACTACAGGCGCCCACCACAACGCCCAGCTATTTTTTTGTTTTGCAGTTTGGCCGAGGTCAGGTTTGAATCTGCTACCTTTGGTATATGGGGCTGGCACCCTACTCGCTGAGCCACAGGTGCTGCCCCGAGGGCTGCACTTCTTTACCAGCCACAGGGCTCACGGTTACTTAAGCTGGTGGTGTCCCTTCTGGGGATGCACTGAAATCAAAGTCCAATCTGAAAGGGATTGTCATTGGCACAGCTGTATCAGTCAATTGCATTCACTGCTTAGCTGAATTTTGGAAGAATGTGATTCCTCCTGTCCCCTTTACAGAGTCCAAGTCTCTGACTCAGGATCTAATGCCCCATGAAAGCCCCTCAGTGGCTTGGGGCTCCTGACCATTCCCCAATCAGGGTGCCTTGTGAGGCCTCCACTGCACCTCAGTCCCTGGGCAGCCAGACCTGCCCAGGCCCCATCCCACCCACACACTTTTCTGAGTACTTTTCCTTTTGATCCTGGAAGCCAATAGTGCATTATACTATCCCTAGGGAACAAAGAAGAAATTCAGGCCCTGAGCAGCCAGGACTTGTCTAGAAGCAGGAACTCCTGAATCCATGTGGGATGCTGCTTCCAGAATACTGTCTCAAGGCCAGACTCTCGCACAGCTCAGCTGAGCCACCATTCCACTGACTATGACTGAGACCATCCCTAACCCAACCCTGTCCCCAGGCCCAGACTAACCTCCCAAACACAGCCATTGGCCATGACAATGATGCAGTGGGCTGCACGGACAGTGCTGAGCCGGTGGGCAATGACCAGTACCGTGCGGCCTGCACTGGCCCGGTCTAAGGCCTCCTGCACGACACGTTCAGACTCTGCATCCAGTGCACTCGTGGCCTCGTCCAGGATCAGCACTGTGGGCTGCTTGATGAGAGCACGGGCAATGGCCAGGCGCTGCTTCTGGCCTCCAGACAGGGTGGTACCGCGCTCACCTGCAGAGGGAGGGCACAGGTGAAGGGCCTGAAGTGATCATCTGCTGTACACTTGTGATACAGTACCACGAAAGGGCACTGGGTCCTTTCTAAAGTCCTGTCCAGCTCCTTTAAGTGTCCCTCTTGCCACTGTGCACAGCTGCCCTGACCCTCTGTGACACCATCAGTTCCCCAATCCCACATCCCTATGCAGCCAGGTATATACCACTCATACAAAACAACAGCAAGGCTCAGTGCCCTCCACAGGTGCATGTCCCTCCCTAGCCACGGCAGTACCTCAGAGCTAGGTTGACATACTTCCTGCCCTGTGCCTGTAGCTCTGGCTGCCTCCCTAGCCTCCAGCTCTCTGCTGCTGTGGGGACACCCTGCAACACAACATGGACCCCTGGGGTGTGGTAACTGTGGGGTGGGCAGTAGTATTCAAAGCCCACAGAGGACAGGAGAAGTGGCAACCTGGGACGCAAGAAGAACATCAAGGCAATGCAGCATCCTAGGTCAGCAGATAGTCAACCCTGACAAGCCCCAGACAAGTGTGAGTGTGCTAAGATGAGAGGTACGAGAGGTACAGGGAAAGTACCACCCCAGAGAGATAGGGGAGCTCCCAGCCCCCAGGATGGTGTGGAGCATGAGCAGTGTCAATGCAGCCCATCAGCACACAGAACACGGAGGACGGGCTGTAGACAGCAGTGCTGGAACTCAGTCAGACCGAGCAGAGTTGAGAACCCCGGATAGTTCTGCATCCAGAGAGATACCAGAACATACTGCAACAGTGCCAAGACACTGGACGATAATCATAGCCCTGAAGGTTGAGAAAAATGACTCCTGAGGTAAGCACATAAAGCTGCCATAGGAATGCCCCACAGCATGATGCTGGTGATCCCGTGCTCCATGAGAGACGGTTAACTCAGTCGTCCTATTGTAATGAGAGATGTCACAGAAGAATAGGATGGGAAGGAAGTGGGCTAGAAGAGTTACAAGGATTTAACCTCCCCATCTCTTCTCTTTGGTCTCAAGACCCCTGTAAAGTTCTGTGAAGATTCCAAGTATCACAAATCATGGTGTCCACAGCCAGGGTTCTGTTATGTTCATTTTTTATTTTTTGAGACAGGGTCTCACTCTTTCTCTGGGGCTAGAGTGCAGTGGCACCATCACAGCTCATTGCAGCTTTGAACTCCTGGGCTCAAATTATCCTCCTGCCTCAGCCTCAGTTAGGACTACAGGTGAGCACCAACATGTCCAGCTAATTTGAAATTTTTTTTTTTTTTTAGATAGAGTCCTGGGTAGAGTGCTGTGGCTTCATAACTCATAGCAACCTCAACCTCCTGGACTCAAGCAATCCTCTTGCCTCAGCCTTCCGAGTAGCTGGGACTACAGATGCCCACCACACCACAACACCACAACACCTAATTAATTTTCTATTTTTAGTAGAGATGGGGTCTCACTCTTGCTCAGGTTGTTCTTAAACTCCTGAGCTCAAGCAATTTGCCCGTCCCAGCCTTCCAGAGTGCTGGGATTACAGGTGGGAACCACCATACCTGGCCTAAAAGTTTTATTTTATTTTTTTTAGAGACGGGGCCTTGCTATCTTGCTCAGTCTGGTCTCAAACTCCTGTTCTCTAGTGATCCTGCCAAACTCTGTCATATTCTCTAACTCCTCTGGAGCCCTTTTTGTTGTTGTTGTTGAGACAGAGTCTCACTATGTTGCCCTCGGTAGAGTGCCAGGGTGTCACAGCTCACAGCAACCTCAAACTCTTGGGCTCAAGTGATTCTCTTGCCTCAACCTCCCAAGTAGCTGGGAATATAGGCACCTGCCACAATGCCTAGCTATTTTTTTTTACAGAGCCTCAAGCTATCACCCTGGATAGAGTGCCATGGCATCACAGCTCACAGCAACCTCCAACTCCTGGGCTCAAGTGATTCTCCTGCTTCTGCCTCCCCAAGTAGCTGGGACTACAGGCACCCACCACAACACTCGGCTGTTTTTTGGTTGCAGCCATCATTGTTGTTTGGCGGGCCCAGGCTGGATTAGAACCCACCAGCTCAGGTTTATGTGGCTGGTGCCTTAGCTGCTTGAGCCACAGGCGCCGAGCCTGCCCAGCTATTTTTTTGTTGCAGTTGTCGTTGTTTAGCTGGCCTGGGCTGGGTTCGAACCCACCAGCCTTGGTGCATAAGGCCAGCACCATAACCATTGTACTACAGGTGCCAAGCCTCTGGAGCCCTTTTTGTTGCTGCAGCCTGCTTGCTATGTTGTGCCTGAACCCGATGAACCTGCACTCCCCATCTCTCTTGGCTACAGTTCTGGTCATCCTTAATGCACTGACTGTCTATTTCCCCTAATCCCAATGAAGCCTTCACCTCTGTGTGACATCCCATCTCTCAGCCTTCTGGTGCCCTGAAGGATTCCTGCCCTGGAACTCACCAACAATGGTGTTGTAGCCCTCAGGAAAGTTGGTGATGAACTCATGGGCATTGGCTTCCCGTGCAGCTGCATATACCTCTTCATCAGAGGCTTCTGGCCTTCCAAAACGGATGTTCTCCATGATGGTCGTTCCAAACAGGACTGGTTCCTAGAGGGGAGGCATAGGGATGATCCACAGAAACATTCCGACTCTGCCCAGAGCCTTGAGGGGCTCCCATGAGCATCAGGGGAGTCTACCTTGGCAAGACCAGTTTTGGATTCCTTAGAGAATCAGAAGTTCAGAGTCAGGTTAATTGAGGACTTACAGTGGCCCAGAAATCTGGAGGGTAAGAGAAGGTGACTGGAAGAGCAATGCTAGCCAGCCCAGCAGAGGGAGGGAGGAGGGGGTTTATACTCTGGCTTTCCCCTGCTCATGGGCAGCTGTCTATGCCTGGGAGAGATGGCTGCTCATGAGCAGGGGAAAGCTGGAATAAAGCCAAGTATTCCCTCTTTATTCATGGGCCCATGATGGTGAAGAGAGGACCATCACTGGGCAGTGCCACTTGAAGCAGAGGGAAAGTGATCGGAGGCTCACTGCTCTGGGCTGGGCTGTGGGTCCTCAGCTAGGGATGGATGGTGGCTTCCCGCAGTCCCAACAACCCCACTGTGGGCTTCTCTAGACCAGGATGCTATGGGTTGTGCAGAGAACCCCAGGGATCCTAACATCCCACCTGCACAGACTGCTTTATTTATTTATTTATCTTTTATTGCAACACCAAGTCTCACTATGCTGCCCTTGGTAGAGTGTGATGGCGTCATAGCTCACGGCAACCTCCAACTCTTGGGCTTAAGCGATTCTCTTGCTTCAGCCTCCCAAGTAGCTGGGACTACAGGTGCCTACCACAACACCCGGCCATTTCTTTCTTTTTTTTTTTTGTAGAGAGAGAGTGTCTCACTTTACCGCCCTTGGTAGAGTGCTGTGGCGTCACACAGCTCACAGCAACCTCCAACTCCTGGGCTTAGGCAATTCTCTTGCCTCAGCCTCCCAAGTACCTAGGACTATAGGCACCCGCCACAACGCCCAGCTATTTTTTTTGTTTTTGCAGTTCGGCCGAGGCCAGGTTTGAACTTGCCACTTTTGGTGTATAGGGCCGGCGCCCTACTCAATGAGCCACAGGCGCCGCCCAACACCCGGCTATTTTTTGTTGCAATTGTCATTGTTTTTTAGCAGCCCTGGGCTGGATCTGAACCTGTCAGCCTTGGTGTATGTGGCTGGCACCATAACCACTGTGCTAGAGGTGCTGACCCCACAGACTGCTTTAAATAGGGACCAAAGTGTTCCTGCCCCGGGAGACAAGGACAGAGATGCAGATGCCCCCAAGACAAGGATACCTCAGACCCAGATGATAGCTGGGGACATGTGAAGAAGGCTTGGGGCTTCCTGGGAGTAGTCAGATAACAAAGGTAGAGAAGAAAGGCCCCTGAGGGCTGAGAGGAGCAGGGGAGGACCCGGGATGGGAGCTGATGGCAGCCCCAGAGGCCCCGCACCTGGCTGATGAAGCCAATGACGTGGCCACGGAGCCAGGAGGGGTCAAGGGTGCGCAGGTCCCGTCCATCCAGAGTCACCACTCCCGCAGTGGGATCGTAGAAGCGCTCCAGCAGGGAAGCCACTGTGGTCTTTCCTGGGAAGGAAGGCAAGGGCTTCTGGAGAGATCCCAGCAAACCGAGTCCCTGGTGGCAGTGGAGGGAGATCCCTCCCCCCATCCATGGCCAGGGCTCACAGATGCCAGAAGAAGAGTCAGATGGTAGGGAGAGGGTGGTCAGACAGTGGGGGCTCCCCTTACCTCCCCCAGACTGGCCCACGAGGGCCACGATCTTGCCAGGGGGCAGCGTCAGGGTGAAATCTCTGAGCACCTCGAAGCCAGGGCGGCAGGGGTAACTGGGAGGAGACAGCCATCAGACCAGGCTCCCAGCCTGTTGCCCTGGTCCCTCCTAAAGTTTCACCGTACCCTGGCAGGGCACCGGTTTAGAGGCATTAAGCCAGACCTCCCTGCCTGGCTCCCGCAGCCCTTGGCTCAGAGGGGCTTGCCCTATGCCCATTCACTCTGCTTACCTGAAGCAAACGTTCTGAAATGTGACAGAGCCTCGCAGATGTTCCCTGGGGATGCAGCAGCCCCCAGACAGGGGGATGCAGGGGGTCAGGGACATGTACTCGAAGACCCGGGCGCCTGCACTGAGCCCTCGCACCATCTATGGGGGAAATCCGAAGTTTACAGTGGGGCTTCTAGGGACAGGAGCCCCTGGGGCTCCATGTCATCTCCTGACTACCATGCAGCAGCAGAGGGGGCTGTGGGTCTGAGCTCAGGGTCTTCTTCCCCTCTTGTCCCCACCCATACCCACTTCCTGCAGCACCATACAGATGACACCGGCCAATAATGGGACTCAGGTTCAGACCTGAGTGTCTACATCCCAGGTCCCCACCTGCTACTCACCTGACCAAACAGGATAGAGAGATTAGCCATGGACCTGGGAGAAGGAGGAGAGAGGGCTGTAAGAGGTGGGGATGAGAAGAGCCAAGAGAAGGGGAAGGAACCCATGGTGGGGTTGGCAAGGAAACTAGCAGCCTGTGGCCCAGGGCAGAGACGGCTCCTGATCAGGGACTGTGGGCAGCCTGGGATCTAGTGACACTAAACCACTGAACCCTGGCTCCATTCCTGGCCAGACAAGGATGACAACTGTCAGGGACAGTGCTCCAAGAGGAGATGGACATGGAAGGCAGGCACAGGGCCTCACGAAGGGTGTCCTCTGTGCTGCTCTGGCCCTGAGTCTGTAAGTGAAACTGGTTCACGGTATTCAGGGGTGCAGTCATTCCCCAAGGAAGGGACCCCAGCTAACCCTATGACCTCCCTTCTTTGCCCTAGTGTTAGAGATGCTGCTGTCAATAGAGATCAAGTTTATATGGCCTATGATAGGAGATTAGCCCTGACAATAAAAACTCAAGTCAAATTCTTTCAGGGAAAGAAGAAAACGAAAGGCACTACTGGGCCACAAAGAACTGTGGGGAGCCCCCAGATAGAATTCCTTGGAACAACTTCTACTGTGGGCCCAGCCTACAGGACCTGTGTGTATGAGATGGGGGTATTTCTATCTAGACCAGAGGTTCTCAACCTGTGGGTCGCGACCCCTTTGTAACAATGAAAATACATCGTGGCATTAGGAAGATTGAGAAACATTTATGTAGACAGTGCGTGGCGTCCTTTGTCACAGCAGGACTGGGATGAGGCTGTTGGCTACCTTGAGGGTGGGGAGGAAGATGAGTTAACTGCTTCTTAGTCACTGACCCCTGACTGGCCTGGCCAACTCGTGACAGTGTGTCTGCCACTGTGTGTGCTGGGTCCTCTCTTCAGAAGAGGAAAGCCTGACTCCCCAGCGATGGTTCAGCTTTAAGATTCACTTCTTCCAGCCTGAAAACCCACAAAGAAATGGTTCCAGCAGGCTCAGCACCACCAGCAATTGCAAAGGGAGTAGGTAGGCAGTGAGCAAAAGAGTTGGAAGCCATTGGGGCCTGGGAAAGTGACTGGGCTGAAAATGAGGTCCCACACGTGCATAACTCATCCAGTGGCAAGAACCCTGCTTTTAGGGAGGCCAGGTAAGGCCAGGTAAGTCTAAGTCTATGACTAGACTGTGAGGCCACGTGGCCTGGACTGTGGTCTGTCTGGGCATCTCTCCTTCCTCACTTGGTCTCCTCCCTGCAGGACCCCAGTACTGATGCATGTACGCCTGGCTTAAATGGCAGGATCCAGGAGGAAACATGCCAGCTTCTTTAATACTATAAGACCCAATTCCTCCATGGTGGGTGATGAAGAATTTTCACATGAGTAGGGCTAGAGGGGCTCCCAAAAGGATGGGCCTAAGGAATGTGGCTACAGGAGCAGCTGCTGACAAGGCAGATGGTGCAGCCTGGCTCCTTGGCATTTGTAGTGTAATTCTGTTAGCCAGCTAAGAAGGGGAAGTGTGTCCTGAGGGAGGGGCCAGGGCTGGCCAGGGCAGCTGCCTCCCCACAAGGAGATATCCTGCACTACCCCAGTGAGGGCTGAGGGTGGTTTCATTAAGAGGGCCAGTGGCTTTCCTAGGGGTCCTCAGGACTAAGGTGATGGCGCTTCTTATCTGCGTCAGAATGGAGGGGCAGGCAACAGAAGGGATCTAGCATCCCATCGCTACTGCAACATGTGCATCTTTTTTTTTTTTTTTTTTGTGGAGACAGAGTCTCACTGGATCGCCCTGGGTAGAGTGCCGTGGCGTCACACTGCTCACAGCAACCTCCAACTCCTGGGCTTAGGCGATTCTCTTGCCTCAGCCTCCCTAGTAGCTGGGACTACAGGCGCCCGCCACAACGCCCAGCTATTTTTCTGTTTTGCAGTTCGACAGAGGCTGGGTTTGAACCCGCCACCTTTGGCACATGGGACCGGCGCCCTACTCGCTGAGCCACAGGCGCCACCCCAACATGTGCATCTTAGTCCCACCGCCACCTAGGAGCAGCTCCTGGGTTGGGGTAGTTGGGGCTGCCCAGGACCAGAGAAGGTCTAAATGCACTCAGATTAGGGAGTGTGGAACAGAAATGGGGCCGACAGTGTCTGTGCACCAGGAGATGCCGGATTTGGGGCTGAGAACTGGGAGTTTGTTCTGCCAGCTATCTCTCGGTTATCCTGTCTACTTGAGCAGTAAACCTGGTAGTGGGGGAATCCGTAAGGAATAGCTGATGCAGAGGTGTATTAGGAAGCAGGGTACAGACACACGCCATCAGGACAGGAGTGGTGGCCTTGGGAGGGAGAGCGGACATGGGAGCATTGGGGATAGTGCTCGATTTTCCTGACTTGATTGATGGCAACAAGTCTTCACACTCTTTCTTTTTTTTCTTTTTTCAGACAGAGTCTCACTCTGTCATCCTTGGTAGAATGCCGTGGCATCATAGCTCACAGCAACCTCCAACTCTTGCCTTAGCCTCCCAAGTAGCTGGGACTACAGGTGCCTGCCACAATGCCCAGCTATCTTTTGTTGCAGTTGCCACTGCTGTGGGCAGTGGCTGGGCCGGGTTTCAACCCACCATCTTCCGCATATAGGGCCGGCGCCCTACCCGCTGAGCTACAGTCACCGCCCATGTCTTCACTCTTTAATTATTTATTATAGTGTATTTACTCTTTAATTATGTATCATAATGTAAACTCACATTTTATGTATTTTTCTATATTTGGTGGGTGGGGGAAGCAAAGGGGAAAATGGCAAGAAAACAGGTTTTTGTCTAGCCTGGAAAGAGGAGGGAACAGAAGCCCACCCTGGGCCATGTGTGGCAGAGCCAGCCCCTCAGCTCTGGTCACCCTGTAAGGGTGGGGACCCAGATGAGGGGGTAGTTTCAGACTCATAAAAAGCACTGGCTAACGGGGTGGCCCTTGGCAGGGACAATGGCTTAGCTTCCCATTCCTAAAAGTGGTCAGTGGGGGTAGGAAAGGCAATTGTCAAGGATGGTCTGTCCACATGTGGGGTGTATTTGGCCTTCGGAGGGAGGGGATTCTCATGCGTGTTGCAACACGGAGGAACCTCGAGGGCATTGTGCTACATGATAAAATGCAGTCACAAAAGGACAGATACTGTAAAATTCCACTTATGGAGGTCCCTAGCATTGTCAAATTCATAGAGAAGGAAATGGTGGGTGCTGGGGGTTGAAGGGGAGTTAGTGAAAAATGGGGACAGTTTCAGGTCTGTGAGATGAAGAGAGATCTGGAGATGGAGGGAGGTGATGGTTGCACATGATGTGAGTGTGCCTGTGCCACTGAACTGTACACTTAACAATGGTATTTTACCACAATTAAAGAAAATTTTTAAAGTTTGTCAAGAATCCTTTTGAGTCTTTTGGGAGGCTGAAGATGACAAACACATTCCTGAGTATACCTGGGTGTTAAGAACCCTAATGAGCAATCTCACCCCAGCCCTGTGCTTCCCTGGAGTAGGTGGGCAGACCTGGGGCTGCACAGCAGACCCTCACCATAGCAGGCTGGCACCCTGTGCCCTGACCCAGCAGGACTCTGAGGGTGACAGGGAGCTCCATAGGGATGGGGATAGCCCTACTTACCTCTGCACCGTCTGGGAGGCCACCAGGAAGGACATGAGGTCTCCCCCTGTGAGTTGCTGTCCAGCCACGAGGGAGCCCCCAATAAATAGGGTACCCAGGACCATGCCTACATGGGAGGTGGGAGGTGACAGGTGGTGAGGGAAAATGTGGCAGGACCAGAAGAGCCCCACCTAGGTATCAGCCTGAGTCCAGGCCCTACCCTGAGGCTGACTGGAAGACTGAGGCAAACCCCAGAGAGTAGGGTGGGTGCCCCTCCACAGATTCCCTGAGGATAACCTGTAGCACTCCACATGTGGCTTGGCTGGGAGGTAGGCCTGCCACCCCCCACCCCTTGCCTACGCGAGATAGCGGCCTGACATGAGGTAAACTAAGCCACCCAGTGATTGTCCACAGAGAGTCAAGCAGAGGGAGAAGTGCCCTATCATCTGTCTTTATGCTCCCCCTCAGGACCGGCTTACTCACAATTAAAGGCGATGTTGGAGAGCCCCTGGAACAAGGCTATGCCCCGGCCTAGCTCCTCTGCCCTGCAGCGGCACCCCTCCAGCTCTGCCCCGTAGCGCCTGGTGAGAGAGGCCAGCCACGCTCATGAGACAGAGGATGCGCTATGGGACAGAGTATGTGTCTGTGCATACATGTGGGGACTCTGCTCTGCTGTGTGCCCCACCGCTCCCAGGACTCACTCCTCCTCCCGCTGCTCCATGGCAAAAGCCCGCACAGTCCGGACGTTGCCCAGGGCCTCATCTGCTACACCAGTTGCCTTGGCAATCTGTGAGGAGTCCAGGAAACATGAAGCCAGGTTAGAACAGGGTGTGATGGGGAGAGCAGGTGGAGAGAAAGCACCGGGGAACAGAAGAGGATGGCCAGGAATGCTGGTACCTGCTCTTGACACTGACGAGACAATTTTCGGAGACCTGAACCCATTAGGGTGCCAACTCCCATCAGGGCAGGTGTGGCCACCATCAGCAGCAATGTGAGGCGTGGGGACAGCATGGACAGGGACACCAGGCAGCCAGTCACTTGGGTGCAGCTTCGAAGTCCCTGGGAGTGGGAATGAAGGCTGGAGGCTAATGGCCATCAGCACCATGACTCAAGGGACTTTACCAAGGGTTAGCTGGCAAGAGCTCTGCACCCAGAAGGCCAAGGCCACAGGTCTGATGCCTAGGAGCCCAAGTGGCAGTCACAGAACATAATCCTTTCTTGACCCAGAGAAGGTACACCCAGAGAAGTCACACCCATAATCCTTTCTTGACCAGAGAAGGCATGAGGGGCTATGAGAATGCCTATGAGCTACAGCATCCTTCCCCGAGACAAATCCCGGATTGCTTCTCTTCCTGTTTCAGGAGTTGAGCAAAGAGCTGCACAGGGAAACCACATAGTGATACCACAGGCAGCAGCCACTCTGATGGTGGGCGTGGATAAGGGGGAACAGCAGTATTCAGGCTCTCTGGGGACAAGGTGGGCCTACTGATTTTGCTCTTGTCAGGAAAGGCTCTTGTCTATGTCCTTGGGAAGGCTTTCTTTTTTTTTTTTTTTTTTTTTTGAGACGGAGCCTCAAGCTGTCACCTTGGATAGAGTGCTGTGATGCCACACAGCAACCCCCAATTCCTGGGCTCAAGCGAGTCTTGGCGCCTCCCAAGTAGCTGGGACTACAAGCACCCGCCACAGCGCCCGGCCATTTTTTGGTTGCAGCCATCATTGTTATTTGGCAGGCCCGGGCTGGATTGAACCCACCAGCTTAGGTGTACGTGGCTGGCGCCTTAGCCCATTGAGCCACAGGCGCTGAGCCCTTGGGAAGGCTTTCTAAAGGGGATGGTTTCTGGGCAGTGGAGAAGCAGCCCACTCTGACTTTGGACGCGGTCTCAACCTCCCTGCCATGAACTTCCATGCTCCCTCACCAGGCACTGGTCTCTCATGTCCTTGTGAGCCTTGGCCCAACATCAGGGTTGGGGCAGGGCAGGGCTGGCTTGGTGAGTCTGCATGGGGGAGCTGTGGTTGTCTGGGGGAACTGGGCCACTGACCTGGGAGATGACGAGCTTGAAGGATGACTTAAACTCCTGCACATCAGTTGTCAATCGGCTCACGAGCTGCCCTGTCTTTTTAGCATCAAAGAAAGCAATGTCTTGTCTGGCAGTGAGACATGGAGGTAGGAGGGCGAGAGGAGGAAGAGGAAGACATTAATTTAGGATAAGCCCCAACCCAGGGCCCTTGTGGGCACATCAGTCACCCCCGCTATGCACCCTTAGGCTGGCAATACCGGAGCAGGGAGCTGAAGAGGGCCCTTCGCATGTCCACAGCCATGCGCTCACCAATGTGGGACAGCAGCACCAGGTACCCGAAAGTCAGCAGTCCCTGAACAAGAGGCAGATACACTCAGGGATGCCCTGGGGAATCTCCTGGGTGGCCTGCAGCTTAGCCTCTGCTATACCTGGATGCTGTAGAGAATTAGCAGGTGGGTACTGATATTCCGGGATTCAGTCATGAAACTCCCCACATGGTCCCTTGTGTACTTGGCCACGATCTCTACCAGCTGTCCCAGAAGCAAGGGGATCTGCACGTTCACCAGAGCCGCACCCAAGGCCAGCTGGAACAGGAGGGCAGAAGGGACAGATATTTGGGGGAGGTACTCGTCCCTGTCCTGGCCTCGACTTTGGCCTTTCCTCTCCCATGGCTGCCCTGGTTTCTGTCCATGCCAAGTTGATCGTGTGGACATACCAGTGCCTCTCTAGAGTTAAAATGTTGTCTTCCAGCCCCTGTACCCCTCAAACCCAGCCACTTTGTACTAATTTTCCTGGCATCCTTCACATGCCAGCTCCCTGGGCTACTTCCTAGAGCTCTGAGACATAGTGAGGCAGGAATGCTATCCCTGTGACCTCTGGTTCACAGCCTCTGCATGCCCTTTCTTGGTTCTTTCCCTGTTCCCAGTATGGAGGAGTGGGGAAAGCCTCACCACAATGGCTACCCCCAGGACCAGAAGGTGGGGGCGCAGAAACCGCCAGAAGAGCTTCCAGTTAAAGCGGGACTCCACAATACTGGGTGTAGAGCGGGCAGGAGGGGCCTCTTCTGCCTCACACAGTGCCACAAGGCAGAGGTGAGGACGTTTACTCAGAAGCAGTAAGGCCCCCCCAACCCAGTACCAGGCAGAGGGGCTCCGGCTGGGAGCCAGGGGGGCTCGAGGGAGGTGGGCCCGGAGCTGAGACCGCAGTTGGGCCATGGCCCTGAGGAGGAAGGAGCTGTGGTGACCGTCAGAGTACCTGCAAGGAGAGAAAGGCATCGATGGCTTGAGGCTTTGACTGTCCTCCAACTGACCAGTAAACCGACCAGGCTCTGGTTAAGCCCTCTAGACAGCAACATTTCCTTTTCTTTTAGGCCCTTGACCCTGACTTTCTTAGGGCTGATTTATAGTAACTTCAGTTTCTAAGATAAACGTACACAAGTAAAGCTGCTGAGAATGAGGAGGCTGACTATGGAATCAGACTGCACACAGCTAATCTAGGCCCCTTTCAGCCTCCAGGGGCACTGACTCCCTTGTTGGTAATGACTGCTAGTCCACAGCACTCCCTGGACAAAGAGAAGCCAGAAGGCCTCGGTGACCAAAGTGGAGAGGTCAGGAGGAGACAAGCTCCTTTTGTGCCTGGCACTGCACCTGGTCACTGCAGCTACTACGGCAGACACAGCCCCCATCTCCCTGGGAGAAGATGGCTTTGTTCTCACCTGACAGATGAAAAACATCATGTGGAGCAGAGACAGTTGAAATCACTTGTTCCCAAGGAGTAGAACTGAGATAAGAGAGGAACTCTGCTGTCAGACTCCAGCATCCAGGCTCATTCTACTCTGCCTATGGGTGACTATAGGTGGCTGGGCTGGGGCTGGACATAGGTCTCCTGACCTATTACGTCCCTCTCCTACTGGGCTTGGAGTGCTATGGGACAATGCATGAAGGGAAAGGGTACCATACGCTCCTCCACTGGCTGGAGGAGGAAAAAAAGAAAAATGAAAATTCAAATAACGTGTCATCCTAGATAGACTGATTACCTTCTCTTTCCTTCAGTTACCATATGTAAAAAGCAGTTATGTAGATTGACGTGCTCAAGACATTTTGAACCTACTGTGCACAGGTTCTCTGCTCCGAGGTACAGGGAGGATGGAAGTGAACAGGAAAGCTGAAGCAGCTCTGTTTAGTCTCCTAGAAAGTCAGCAAAGGCCTTCCAGGAGGCCCAGGGGTAGAGGTGGGGCACTCTATACAGAGACAAAAGTGTCTACAGTACGAAGTTTCAGGAATAGTATGGCTGAAGCTTGGCATAGAACAAGGCAGATAACACAGGAACCTTGGGGGAACGGCTGTCCTTACAGTCTTTATAAAGCACTTGGTCTTAGAAGTTTTTAGGCTGGGGTATGACACAATCAGATTTGCATTTTAAAGATAAGGTGGGGGTAGCAGGAAGGGTGGGGAAGAAGGGTAAGGTGGGGTGGGAGCAAGGGTGCCTTGTAATGCCAGCATCTCAGGCCCAGGTGGAAGGGACACTTGAGCCCACGAGTTCAACACCAGCCTGGGCAATATGGTGTGACCCTGTCTCTACAAAAAATTAGCCAGTCATGGTGGTGCATGCCTATACTCCCAGCTACTTGGGAGGCTGAGGAAGGAAGATCTCCTGAGCCCAGGTTACAGGTTACAATGAGCTAAGACGGTGCACTCCAGCCTGGATGACAGAACAAGATCCTGTCTCTTAAAAAAAATCCTAGCAGAGTAGTAGAAGGGAATGGGTCTAAAGTGGACAAGACTGACTAGAGGGAGGCCCACTAGAAGCAGAACTCATTCAACCAAGAGAGCCTGACGCTCAAAAGATCCATATGAGATGAAATTAGTGACAGGGAAAGTTTTTTTAAAAAAGAATAGTAGGGGCTCGGTGCCTGTGGCTCAACGGGCTAAGGCGCCAGCCACGTACACCTGAGCTGGCGGGTTCGAATCCAGCCTGGGCCCGTCAAACAACAATGACGGCTACAACCAAAAAATGGCCAGGCGTTGTGGCGGACGCCTGTAGTCCCAGCTACTTGGGAGGCAGAGGCAGGAGACTTGCTTGAGCCCAGGAATTGGAGGTTGCTGTGAGCTGTGATGCCACAGCGCTCTACCCAGGGTGACAGCTTGAGGCTCTGTCTCAAAAAAAAAAAAAAAAAGAATAGTAGGAGATTTTTCCCTTAACATCACAATCTTTCATATCCCAGATCCTGCCTACTGGAGACTTCATCTCATCCTCCCCTTGCTTTCAAATAGGCCTGTACTTCTTGCTACCTGAGTGATGCCTCCCCCATCCATTCTATCTGCCTATTTTATTTATTTATTTATTTTTTGTAGAGACAGAGTCTCACTTTATCGCCCTCCGAAGAGTGCCGTGGGGTCACACAGCTCACAGCAACCTCCAACTCCTGAACTTAGGTGATTCTCTTGCCTCAGCCTCCCGAGTAGCTGGGACTACAGGTGCCCGCCACAACGTCTGGCTATTTTTTTGTTTTGCAGTTCGCAGAGGCTGGGTTCGAACCCGCCACCTTCGGCATATGGGGCCAGCACCCCACTCCCTGAGCCACAGGCGCTGCCATCTACCTGCCTACTTTTTAAGGTCTTTTTTTTGGAGATAGAGTCTCACTTTGTTACCCTCTGTAGAGTACTGTACCATCACAGCTCACAGCAACCTCCAGCTCTTGGGCTTAGGTGATTCTCTTGCCTCAGCCTTCCAAGTAGCTGGGACTATAGGCGCCTGCCACAACGCCGGGCTATTTTTTTTTTTTTTTTTTGCTGTTTGGCTGGGGCTGGATTTAAACCCGCCACCCTGGGTATATGGGGCTGGCACCCTACTCACTGAGTCACAGGCACTGCCCTATGTCTTTTTCTTTTGAGACAGAGTCTCACTTTGTTGCCTGCGGTAGAGTGCGTGGCGTCATAGCTCACAGCAACCTCAAATTCTTGGGTTCAAGCAATTCTCTTGCCTCAGCCTCCTGAGTAGCTGGCATACAGATGCCTGCCACAATGCCCAGCTGTTTTTAGAGACAGGGTCTCGCTCTTGCACAGGCTGATCTCAAACTTGAGAGCTCAGGCAATCCACCTGCCCTGGCCTCCCAGAGTGCTAGGATTACAGGCATGAGCCACTGTGCTCAGCCATGTCTTGTTTTTCACTGTGTTCTTATACCTATCCTAACATTTAGATACGGATGCTCACTTTCCTTCTGCCTTGGGTAATTGTCCAATTTTCGCATTAGACTATATGTTCCTGAAGTACAGGAAGCTATATCTCACATCCTCAGTACTTAGAAGAGCTCTGGCACATAAAAGATATTCAGCAAATGTTCACATTTGTTGGCACTACATGCCCTCATTAGAGACACAGAACAATCTGACCTGACTACTGCTGCAAACAGTAGTACTTACTGTGGCAAACAATAAGGAAATGCATTTTACATTGCAATCAAAGATGATGAACAGGGCAGTGCCTGTGGCTCAGTGGGTAGGCCGCTGGCCCCATATGCCAAGGGTGGCGGGTTCGAACCCGGCCCTGGTCAAACTGCAACAACAACAAAAAAATAGCTGGGTGTTGTGGCGGGCACCTGTAGTCCCAGCTACTTGGAAGGCTGAGGCAAGGGAATCGCCTAAGATTAAAAGCTGGAGGTTGCTGTGAGCTGTGACACCACAGCATTCTACAGAGGTGACAAAGTGAGACTCTGTCTCTAAAAAACAAAACAAAACAAAAAAGATAATATATATGTATAGGCCACACAAAGTTGAAATGCTTCACAAAACAGTTATTTTCCCTAATTAAAAAAGTATTCCAATATTTTTTATTACATTCACCTTATTTATTTTATTTTTTTTTTTTTAGAGACAGAATCTTACTTTGTCACCCTTGTCAGAGTACCATAGCTCACAGCTCACAGCAACCTCCAGCTCTTGGGCCTAGGTGATTCTCTAGTCTCAGCCTCCCGAGTAGCTGGGACTACTCTGGAGTCTGCCACAATGCCTGGCTATTTTTTTGTTGCAGTTTGGCCAGAGCCGGGTTCAAACCCACCACCCTCGGTATATGAGGCTGGCATCCTATTCATTGAGCCACAGGCGCTGCCCCTTATTATTATTATTATTTTTAAAGAGATTGCATCTGGCTGTGTTGTGTAGGCACAACTACAGCTCACTACGCCTCAAATTCCTGGGCTCAAGTGATCCTCTCACTTCAGCCTCCAGAGTAGGTGGGGCTAAAGGTGTACACCATCAAGCCTAGTGAACTTTTTTCTTTTTTGTACAGCTGAAGTCTTGCTATGTTGCACACACTGGTCTCAAACTCCTGGGCTCCAGTGATCCTTCTGCCTTAACCTATCAAAGTGCTGAGATTACAGGTGTGATGCACAGCACTAAGACTATTTACCTTTAGGCCCTGATCCATTAGCTTCATTTTATGATCTAATGAAAAACACTAAGTAATGAACACATATATTCTTGAATATTACTTGATATCCTTCATTGGGTTTCCCCCTGGTTTAAATAATATCAACATTCTTACTCTGTCTTAAGGTCTGTTTTCAAAATTTCAAATAATTACCCTGGTCACTTTCCAGCTTTTCTCATCTTTTCTAAACTAAAACTCCTAAGAGCTTAGTCACTGCCAAGAACTGATGGAATACTTCCCAGCACCAGTACTTCCAACTCCAGCGGGCCCCAGCTCTTCTCCTCTATCAATCAGATGGGCTTATGACACATAACTCCTTATCCACCAGCCCTTTGGGAATCTTGTGCCGTTTGGCCTTCAGGAAGAAAATCAGTCCCTTCTCCTACAGCATTTATTTTCCGGCTGTAGTTTCATGGCTCTTGTTTGCTGGCATGCTCTCTCTCCTCTCCCAGTCTATGTACAGTGTTTTACCAAGAACAAACATGTTTGAGTTTGTAGACTGACTCTTTATTGCTGCTGAATGTCTCCAGTTCTAGGACCCATTTTTGCTGGGTTCACTTTGAACAACCCCTAGTGACAATTTTTTTCTTATCTCCCCGTCAATTTCAAGAGGACAGAAGTCGGGAATGGCGCCTCCTCATGGGGAACTCAGACTCAACATAGTCACTGACCTCAGAGCCCCATACGTCCCACCAACACACAGATATACACGCACAGAGCATATTGCAGGGGCCGCACCGATCGCTATTAATAATTAAGGCCAATGCTCCAGGGAGTGACACTCCACCCCGGGCCAGTCTAGCCTACAACTCCCAGCAGGCCTCGCGCGAGCGGAGGGACTCCATCTCCCGGCGGGCTCGGCACTACCTTGCCAGCCGGTCAATGGACCGCGCTCTAAGTTTGTCTCTTTTTACCTGGCGACCGAGAATGTCTGGAAGCGGAGGGGCAGCAGTGGCCTGCCTGGGACCAGGCCACCCCGAATCCCGACCCGAAATAAGTGCACCAACATGCTGGGGCCGGAAAACAGGGGCAGCCGGCAACGAGAATTTCACTCTCACCCCACCATAGGCTCCATCTTGGCTCCGGCCCACGTCCCGACAACCGCCTCGCGCCTTGGCGATGATTGGTGGAAAGACGCATCAATCTCGTTGCAAGCTGTGATTGGAGGAAACCTTGTAAGCGCTCCTCCTTCCAGAATTGTGATTGGAGAAAATCACCTACTCCCTCACCCCAGCTCTGGGCGTGGCCGAGCGGAAAAGAGTACGGCTTTTCTCCCTGTCTCCGGGTGATGGCTTGGTAGTGTGCACAATCAGTCCCCTCAGCCCCGAGGTATCCATGGTAACGCGTCAGCCGCTAACCCTCAGGGTCATTTTCCTGAGGGTATCCCGGCGGACACGGGAACTCCTCTCTGGTCTCTAGGGAGTGTAGAGCACTGACTCTAGTGGACAAGTGAAGAAAAATGGACGGGGAATTTTTGAAAGCACGTGCATGGGACCTGCGCAGTGATATTTGCCTGTAGGCCTAGCTACTGAAGAGGCAAAGTGGGGGGATGGCTTAAGGTCAGGAGTTCGGTGCTCGCGCCACTGTACTCCAGCCTGGGTGACAAGGCGATACCCTATGTGTTATAAAAACAACAAAACACGTGCACATGACTTGCCACCCACCCTGTACTTCTTAGGGGTGTCAGAACTCCAGGACAGCTGGCTGTCATGTGTATTGGGGGTAAGGGTGGGGGAATACCAGGATTCTGATACTCCTGCCTCGTGCATCAACTATGGAGTATGACCATAGTCATACTATGTGGAGGTCCTGGAGTTTATCAAGCTCATCTCAAATCTCCTCTGGCAAATGCCTTCCTCACCCTGTCAGAACAGCTTGTACCTTTGTTATTTCTTATGTGTAATTGTTTGCATATCTGTCTCCCCACTGGGCTGTAATGTCTTGTTGGGTAGTAGCTCTGTGTCATTCGTTTGTTCCAAATGCTTGGCAGGCGGCTCGGCTCCTGTAGCTCAATGGGCTAAGGCGCCAGCCACGTACACCTGAGCTGGCGGGTTCGAATCCAGCCCGGGCCGGCCAAACAACAATGACGGCTGCAACCAAAAATGGTCAGGTGTTGTGGCGGGCGCCTGTAGTCCCAGCCACTTGGGAGGCGGAGGCGGGAGACTCGCTTGAGCTCAGGAATCGGAGGTTGCTGTGAGCTGTGATGCCACTGCACTCTACCCAGGGTGACAGCTTGAGGCTCTGTCTCCAAAAAAAAAAAAAAAAGAAAGAAAAACCAAATGCTTGGCAGGGAAAAGTGCCCTTTATAATATATTGTTTTGAGTTGGGGGTGGTGGTGGCGGCACTGAGACTGTCAATGGATGAATCTAGGTTGGAACTGGGTAGGAAAATGTGTCAGGATTAGTTTGAGGTTGGGCTGGGAAGGGGTCTTATGTGAATATAGACCTAGGGATCCTAATGTGGAATATCCATGATATTGAGTGAGTGATATTGTTTACGAGGGGGCAGAGAAAAGGAAAAACTCGGTGGCGCCTGTGGCTCAACGGGCTAAGGCGCCAGCCACATACACCTCAGCTGGCGGGTTGGAATCCAGCCCGGCCGGCGAATCAACAATGATGGCTACAACCAAAAAAATGGCCGGGCATTGTGGCGGGCGCCTGTAGTCCCAGCTACTTGGGAGGCAGAGGCAAGAGACTCGCTTGAGCCCTGAAATTGGAGGTTGCCGTGAGCTGTGATGCCACAGCACTCTATCCAGGGTTACAGCTTGAGGCTCTGTCTCAAAAAAAAAAAGAAGAAGAAAAGGAAAAACTCCACATAAGCCCATCTTTCCAAAAAAATTTTCCCAGAGACTGGGTCTTCCTCTGTTGCCCAGACTGGAATGCAGTGGTTTGATCATAGCTCACTACAATCTCGAACTCCTGAGCTCAAGTGATCCTCCTGTATGCCTATAGGAATACAGGCATATGCCACCACACCCAGCTAATTTTTTATTTACAGAGACAGGGTCTTGCAACATTGTCCACGCTGGTGTCAAATTCTTGGCCTCAAGTGATTCTCCTACCTTGGGGCTCCCAAAATGCTGGTATTACAGATGTGAGCCACTGAGCCCAGACAACACATAATATATTTTGACAGATGTCTTAGAAAGGTTATGGGAATATCTGGCTCCTCTGCAATGTGAGATTCTAGTTTGCCACCTCCAGAAGGGCTGGGTCTTGTTTTCATAGCTCTGCCTCCTGCTCAGGGATAAAATTATGCTACTACTGTTCCCCACCCAAAAAAGAGGTACAGAAAGAGCAAAACAGGCACACTGGACTCCAGTTTTATGGGTAGGTCCATGATTGCCTCCACATTCCTTCATTGAACAACCAGGAAGCACTGTATTCCTTCCATTTCGTGGATACTAGCCACCACATCAGCCTTTGGGCCTAAGCCCTGGAGGCCCTGACACCTGGTGGCTGAGTCAGCATCTCAGGAATGGGTTTCAGGAAGAAACCTGGTGAGTCAGGGCCTCAAGAATGGCGTTGGGCAAGCCATCAGACCAGCTGCTTGGGCCTCCTTCTCCTTGTTGGGGCAACCCACAGAGCTCAACTCACTTGACTCCTTGGGTACCCACATTATCCTTCCAAATCCTTGGCGACCAGCTGCCCTTCTCTGCCTGCTCAGCGCTGATGCTTCTCAGGGGTCTCAGATCCTGGATCAGGACTTGGAACGGGTGTCAGCATTCAAGCATGTAAGAAAGTAAACATAATGGAACTCCAGAGAACCCCACTTTCCCACTTTAAGTCCCCCTTAACTACTTCTGGAATCCGAGATAACTGTCCTTTCTATCTTCACTTCCTCCTCTCCTCAGTTTCCTTCAACAATGACTGCCAGTTCAGACAGGCTTCCCTATTTCCTTCTTTAGCACCCTTAGACCAACAAAACATGTTTTCTTTTCTCTTTCTTTTCTATTTTGGTCTTACAGCATTTATTGTATGGATGTGTGAAGGGAAGAGGGTAGAGATTTTAGGAAATGGGATTTAGCATCCCAGCCCTGAGCATCGCCCATCTTCACAGGTTTCTGCATTTGCTTGTGCTACTATGACTGCTGCTCTTTATCTTCTATCCAGTCTAACATAGGTGTCTCCCCTGCAGTTCCTGCCTCTTAAACTAATGACCCTCCCAGGCGTGGAGTCTGCACCCTGAGTGCTTTGGCCCCAGTTTGCCCTGGAAGGGGTGTGAGTGATCAGACAGGTGACTGAGGGCTGGGATGCCTGAGGCCTACCCTGACTGAGTCATCTTGTGCTGTTGTTGTCACTGTTCTTGTTGAAGTCCCTGCTCAGTTCTACAGACGTCTGTAGGAACAACAGCTCCCATCCTTCTACCTTTTCTGGAGACACTGCGGCAGGATGGTGAGCCGAATGGGCTGGGGGGGGAGCCAGGGGCGGCTGAGGCAGTGGGGAGACCTGGGGCCAAGACCGGTGCCCCTCCTCCCCATGCCACCTCTGCCTCCTCCTCCTCCTCATCGGGGACCAAGGGGAGGGAGGATCTCCATCTACTCTCTATCCCCTGCCACTCATACAAGAAGCTCCTCCTCCTCCTCTTTCCCTCCTCCCATGGGCCCCCCCTGCTTGGTGCTGCAGGGGATAGGTGCTTCTCAGCCTTGCCACAATGCCCTCCCTGCCCCAGATACCCCCACAAAGGCACAGCCCACAATGGCACCTGCCACCACTTCCCCCTCTTGGGGATCCCACACCACCCCACCTCTGGCTTCGGTGACTTCTTCTCCCTCATGCCGATGCCCCCAGGATGCTCCTGGGCTTCGGATAGGCCCTCTGATCCCTGAACAGGATTATGAGCGGCTAGAGGACTGTGACCCTGAGGAGTCCCAAGATTCACCCCTCCATGCGGAGGAGCAGCAGCCCCTGCTTCACGTGCCTGAAGGCCTCCGAGGTAAGTGTGAGGGTCAAGTTGGGGGTGAGCATCTGGCAAGGGTTGAGGGCATGGAGACCTGATCACCCGGGTGAGTGCACCAAGGCCCCCACGCTGTTCCCCTGTGCCCAGGCTCCTGGCATCACATCCAGAACTTGGACAGCTTTTTCACCAAGATATCCTTTGTGCTAAGCCTGTAGAGATGGCGTGTGAAGGCCCCTCAGAGCTAACAGCATTCTTGGCCAGGAGACTCTGAAGGTGTCATGGGTGGGAGGACTTGTTGGGGATGAGGAGAAGAGACCTGAGGAAAGGCCCATGTGCCTCAGGCTTATTCCTTGACACACGGCCACATCTACAGCTACCACCAGCGGAATGGCTTCACCTGTATCCTGCTGGAGGACATCTTCCAGTTGGGGTGAGCTGCTTTGTGGCCCTTCCTGTCAGCTTGCTGCCTTCTGGCACCTTTGAGTGCCTGCTGCTTCCATCCCACACTTTCCCAAGCAAGGGTCTTGGTGGGGTTGGATGAAGGATGACTGGCTGGTGTAGGGGCTGGGGCTGGCCCACCTGGCCCTCAAGTCCAATCACCTCTGCATCCTTGCACCCTCTAAACCCTGTGAAAGGACTGGAGATTCTCAGGAAATGTTAAATCCCATTTCCTCCCCCCAGACAATTCATTTTCATTGTCATCTTCACAACCTTCCTCCTTCGCTGTGTGGATTACAATGTTCTCTTTGCAAACCAACCAAATAACCGTACCATACCTGAGCCGTTCCACAACAAAGTGACCTTGTTGGATGCCATCCTACCCTCGGCCCAGTGTGCTGAGAGGTGAGTGACAGCCTGGTGGGATCTGGGGAAGGGTGGAGCTCATGAAGAGGGGAGAGGAGCAGAATGGAGCTTCCCTTATCCTCTCTATTTAGCAGTTCTCAAAGTTTTCGGTCTCCAGACCAAAAATACACTTAGTATGCTTTAATTGTATTTAATTTAAAGTGTATGATGTGTACTTTTAATGCACTTAAAATTGAGAACCCCAAAGAGGTTTTATTTATGAGAGTCATGTTTATCCATGACTATCATATCTAATTTGAAATTAAAGCTGAAACAATTTTATTTATTTATTTATTTATTTATTTTTGAGACAGTCCAATTCTGTTGCCCTTGGTAAAGTGCCATGGTATCACAGCTCACAGCAATTTCAAACTCTTGGGTTCAAGAGTTTCTTTTGCCTTAGCCTCCCAAGTAGCTGGGACTACAGGCACCTTCCATAATACCTGGTTAGTTTTTCTAATTTTAGTAGAGACAGGTCTTGCTCTTTCTCAGGCTGGCCTTGAACTCCTGAACTCAAATAATCTAACTGCCTTGGTCTCCCAGAATGCTAGGAGTACAGGTTTGAGCCACTGGGCCTGCCCTGAAAACAACTTTAAAACCTAAGACTGCCCAAGCACTGCCCAATGTTCCATTGGCTGTCAGTGTGAGGTGATGTCTTCACAAGTCTTCTAACCTCTGGAAAGTTCCACCTCATGCCCATGAGAGAATGAGATTGAAAACAGCAGAAAGCATTTGTATTATCTGAGAAAAGATTTTTAGACAGTTGTGGTGGCACTGGTGCCTGTAGTCTCAATTATTTGGAAGGTTGAGATGGGAAGATCACTTAAGCCCAGGAGTTTGAGGCTGCAGTGAGTTATGATTGGGCCACTGCACTGCAGCCTGCATGACAGAGTGAAACCTTGTCTCTAAAATAAACAAAAAAGCAGAAAAAAAAAGTTTTGGCTTTGTAGACACAGTGTAGGGGCCCCCTCCCTAGATCCTGTCTGGAGAACGGTTGGTCTGGCTGGATCTTCTCGCCATGGCTGTTTTCCCCTTCCTCTGGTCTCTCTCTCTCAGGCCCTCATCTTCCTCCCTCACTACCTGTCCCCAACCCCGCACAGGATCCACTCCAGCCCCATGCTGGTCTTCCTCCTGGTCCTGGCTGTGGCCTTCTGGCTGGTCCAGCTACTTCGCTCAGTCTGCAACCTCTTCAGCTACTGGGACATCCAGGTGTTTTACAGGGAGGCCCTGCACATCCCACCGGTGAGCTGGACCAGCATGTTGGTGGAGGGTGCCATCACAGGGTGGACAGAGGAGTGGGGCTGTGTAGATGCAAAGGACTACTGGGAAGAGGGCAGAGAGAGCAAGGCCTTACACCTGTCCTGGGCCCAGAGTATGTACCACCACTTAGAAAACATGCTACTTGCCCTAGTGGAGCCTAGTTTATTTAGATGGCTCATATGAGATGACTTAGAGTCACATGTTTGAGCTAAAAAACAAGGAGTATTTAGAGGGAGGGCAGTCATCTGGCTTTCCAGAGCAGGAAGAATTTGGATTGGGCTTGGGAGGATAGGAAAGAAAGGTAGGGCATTCCAAGTCACAGGGGGCCAGGGAAGGAAGGTGGGGGAAAATCTGTGAGCATCTGTAAGCTGTGGTAAAGAAATGAACCCATTCGCCTAAAACAGAGCTTTCAAGTCCCCCATTAGGCGATCCCCCTCCCAGGTAGTACAGTAAGCCACTTCATTGGCCTTGTCACTGTTCTCTGGTCACTTTCTGCCCTTTCCTCCTCATCTTGCCTCTGGCTCTTCTTGCTTTGTACCTAAGTTCTCTAAGAGACAGCTCAAAGGCTGCCTTCTGTAGTACCCTTCCTATGCTTCCTCCTGCATAGCAAGGGAGAAGTTCTAAAAGGCCCATGAGTAGGGGAGCACCAGGCACGGGGGGGGGGGCATGAGTAGGGAGCACCAGTCATCGGGAGGCCCATGAAGCAGAGACGAGGGTGTGAGAGTGTGGCCACCTTCCTGCTGGAGACTGCTGATCCTTCTTCTCCCTCCTTTCCCATTTCTCTCAGGAAAAGAGGAGATACAAGGATGAACTGCAGAGGCTGGAGGGACTGGGGAAGCTAGGTGAAAATGGGCTAAGATGAGGTTTGACGACCCCCCAAATGAGCTCTAACAGCACCCCATCAGCAGACATGAGCATTGCCAGGGTCTTGGGAAGGCTAATCTGGTGAAAGATTGCTAGATGTCCTGGAGTAGGGTGAGGCTGGGGGATCTCACAGTATGCCCAGGCAGAAGGTGGGGAGGTTCTGGCCCAGAGCTGGATGGAATACTGCAAACTGGAAGGAATCATCCCCCTAGGACCTGCCGGCCATTCTGTCTTCTTTGTGTACAATTGAGGGGAAATCAGATAAACCTTCTCATTAGATCTAAGAAGCCAGGTCCAATACCTGGAAAGTTTACTAATGAAGTGTCCCCAGCAAGCACATGACTAATGGTCTCATGAATGGCAGGGATGATGAGGAACAAAGCAATTCAGAAAAGGATGAAAGGAAGTAGGTTGTGTCCTTGTTAGGGACAGGGTTAGGGGATGACAGAAAGCAAAGGTGGGGAGGAGGCGAGGGAGAATGTAGCTTGGTCATGGTTAATTTGAGGTGATTTCTGGACAGCCCATTTTGGGATGTGGCTCAGGCATCACTGTGGAGAGCAATGGGGTGGCTGGCACTCAGCAGGTCCCCTCTCCTTAGGAGGAGCTTAGCTTGGTGCCCTGGGCAGAGGTGCAGTCCCGCCTCCTGGTGCTGCAGCGAAGCGGTGGGCTGTGCGTGCAGCCGCGGCCACTGACAGAGCTAGACGTCCATCACCGGATCCTGCGCTACACCAACTACCAGGTGGCTCTGGCCAACAAGGGCCTGCTGCCGGCCTGCTGCCCATTGCCCTGGGGAGGCAGTGCTGCCTTCTTCAGCCGCGGCCTGGCACTCAACGTCGACCTGCTGTTTTTCCGTGGTCCTTTCTCTCTCTTCCGCGGGGGTTGGGAGCTGCCCGACGCCTATAAACGCAGCGACCAGCGGGGCGCCCTAGCTGCGCGCTGGGGGCGCACGGTGCTGCTGCTGGCCGCCGTGAACCTGGCACTGAGCCCGCTAGTGCTGGCCTGGCAGGTGCTGCATGCTTTCTACAGCCACGTGGAGCTGCTGCGGCGTGAGCCGGACGCGCTCGGGGTGCGCCGCTGGTCCCGTCTGGCGCGCCTGCAGTTGCGCCACTTCAACGAACTGCCGCACGAGCTACGAGCACGCCTGGCCCGCGCCTATCTTCCGGCCACCGCCTTTCTGCGTGCCGCCGCGCCCCCGGCGCCCTTGCGCGCGCTCCTAGCCCGCCAGCTGGTCTTCTTCGCCGGTGCGCTCTTCGCCACCCTGCTAGTTCTCACCGTCTATGACGAGGACGTGCTTGCCGTGGAGCACGTGCTCACTGCCATGACCGCGCTTGGGGTCACGGCCACCGTGGCCAGGTGCGACGGCGGATGCCCTTGGGTGGTGGTGTGTCTCTTTCTCTGAGCTGGGGCTATGTGAGTCCATCTTCTGGGCGGCAAATCCTTACCCCTCCCACCGTCGTGGAACACTGCATGTCCTTCTAATCACAAGTCCCTTCTCCCCATCATCGCTTTCCAGGTCTTTCATTCCCAAGGAGCAGTGCCAAGGTCGTTCCCCGCAGCTCCTGCTGCAGGCCGCCCTGGCTCACATGCACTACCTCCCGGAAGAGCCCGGCTCTGGTGGCAGGGCCAACGCCTACCAGCAGATGGCGCAGCTGTTGCAGTACCGGGCGGTGAGGGTGGCGGGCTGTGGGGGCGGCGGTGCAGTCCGGTGCTCTATCCCGGAGAGGGCATGGGACAAGAAGGTCTATTCCAGAACTTAGGGAGTGACTAGGTTGGAGGCTTCTCTCCCTGGCGAGTGCCCCTGGGGCTGCTTGGTCTTGATCATTAGTGTGGCTCCTTAGCAACACTTGTTCAGCTTTCCCCTACTTCCCAGGTTTCCCTGCTGGAGGAGCTTCTGTCTCCCCTCCTTACCCCGCTGTTTCTGCTTTTCTGGTTCCGCCCTCGTGCCCTGGAGATCATTGACTTCTTCCATCATTTCACTGTGGATGTGGCTGGGGTTGGGGACATCTGTTCCTTTGCCCTTATGGATGTGAAGCGCCATGGCCACCCTCAGGTTAGACCCTTCCCTGGCCTAGTGGGGTCGTTCTGGATAGGAGTTTGCTTGTCTTTCCCGAAGCTGACCTGGGTTCCAACTCCATCTCCATCACTTGTCACCTAGGACCCTGAGCAAGCAACTTCATTTCCCTGCATGCTGGTGTCCTCATCTGTCAAATACAGACAACAGTAGTAGACAAGGTTTAGGCTTGTGAGGATGACAAGACTTGATGTCTGTAGGACCCTTAACAGAGTTGCTGGCACATAAGTGCATCAGCAGATGGGAGCAAAGATGACTGGAGGGGCTGAGAAGAGTGGCCAGTGGGTGGGGCTGCATAAGGATGGGCTTTTGGACCAAAGCTGTCAGGCCCATCCTGGGGAGATGGTCTGCAGAGGTAGGCAAAGCATTGAGGCCAGGCCACATCCCTGAGCTGGGTCTAGACCCAGGTCCTCCTCTGGTGCTGTACTTTGGCGGTAATGGTGACCAAATCCCCATTGTGGTCTCCATTTCCTTCACGTGGAAATTGGGGCAGTGTTGGCTCGGCGCCTGTGGCTCAACGGGCTAAGGCGTCAGCCACGTACACCTGAGCTGGCGGGTTTGAATCCAGTGCAGGCCCGCCAAACAACAATGACAGCTGCAACCAAAAAATGGCCAGGCCTTGTGGCGGGCGCCTGTAGTCCCAGCTACTTGGGAGGTGGAGGCAGGAGACTCGCTTGAGCCCAGGAATCAGAGGTTGCTGTGAGCTGTGATGCCACAGCACTCTATCCATGGTGACAGCTTGAGGCTCTGTCTAAAAAAAAAAGAAAAAGAAAAGAAAATGGGGCAGTGTCTCCTATCCCACCTACTTCCCTCCTGAGATCTTCTCAGTGTGTGCAGTAACTGAGAGAACTTGGTTGCTTGCAGTGGCTATCAGCGGGACAGACAGAGGCCTCACTGTCTCAGCGTGCAGAGAATGGGAAGACTGAACTCTCTTTGATGCGGTTCTCCCTGGCACATCCACTATGGCGCCCCCCAGGGCACAGCTCTAAGTTCCTTGGGCACCTCCGGGGCCGGGTACAACAAGATGCAGCTGCCTGGGGTGCCACTTCAACTCGAAGTCCCCCCACCCCAGGGGTACTCAGCAGTTGCACCTCACCTCTGGTGAGTCCTAAACCTGGCCCACCCTCTGCTCTTCCCATTCCAGCCCTCCCTTCTCCCTGCCCCTACAGCCTCGCTGTTGGTAGTACCCTCTTCATCTTTACCCTCTCCCTTGCTCCCAGCCAGAGGCCTTCCTGTCTAACCTCTTGGGGCATCCCCTCCTGCCCCCGAGGGACCTGAGCCCTACATCTCCCTGTCCAGCTGCTGCCACAGCCAGCCTCCTTGCCTCCATTTCCCGCATTGCCCAGGACCCCAGGTGAGATGCAGGGGACATGCAGGGGAATGGGGGTGGTTGATCTTCTATGAGGGAAATAGGATGCAGAAAGGGATCCAGAAGGGGAAATCCAGGTTGACTTGCCCTATGGGGTGGGGGCAGGTGGGAGGGTGTATTCTTTTTTTTTGAGACAGTCTCAAGCTGTTGCCCAGGATAGAGTGCTGTGGCATCACAGCTCACAGCAACCTCAAACTCCTGGGCTTAGGTGATTCTCTTGCCTCAGCCTCCCAAATAGCTGGGACTACAGGTGCCCGCCACAGTGACCGGCTATTTTTTGTTTGTTTGTTAGTTTATAGTTGTCATTGTTGTTTGGCGGGCCTGGGCTGGATTCAAACCCACCAGCTCCAGGGTATGTGGTTGGCACCCTAGCTGCTTGAGCTACAGGTGCCAAGCCAAGGTGGGGGTATATTCTGATCTACTGTACCCCATGTTCCAGTTGTACATCCCCAGGAGGCACTGGGGGCCAGAAGCTGACCCAGCTCCCAGAGCTTGCTTCTGCGGAGATGAGTCTCCATGCCATCTACTTGCACCAGGTGAGTAGAGGGTGTGGACAGGAGAAATGTGGAGAGGAAGCAAGTGAACAAAACAGAGGTTGGGAGGTACCTAACATGAGCTGCAGGAGGTGGTTTCGAGGCCCTCTGCACTCAGTCAAGGGCTTGGCTTGCCCTCAGGAAGGGAGAGGCCCCTCATTCTCATTTCCATGCAGCTTCATCAGCAGCAGCAGCAGGAGCTGTGGGGGGCAGCTTCAGCCTCCTCTCTGTCCAGGCCCTGGTCTGGCACCTCACAGCCACCCTCGCCTGATGAGGAGAAGCCATCTTGGTCAAGTGATGGTGAGGAGAGTAGGGTATGCAGGGGGTAGATCCTGGGTGGACACTGGGCATCATGGCACTGCCCACTGATGGCTTTTGTCACTAGGCTCCAGTCCTGCCTCCAGCCCCAGACAGCAGTGGGGAGCCCAGAGGACCCAGAATCTGTTCCCTAGAGGGTTTCAGGAGACCACAGATACCCAGAAGGGACCTGTCCAGGCCTCTAGCACTGTCTGAGAAGACTCTTCAGGGTCAGTATTGCCTGCTTTTGCAGGGAGGCAGAAAGGATTGAGTAGGAAGTTGGTTTGGAGTCAGACTTGGAGGGATGGAACACTAGGAATTCACATGGTGGTTATCTTTGGAGCCCAGAGCCCTGGACTGCTTGCCAAAAGCCTTTTCCTTCCTCAGGTTTGCTGGCTTCCCACAGGAGACTGGACAGGGTGGAGTGGAAAGACATGCCGAGCCATCTTTAGAGGCCACCTACATACAACAGGCCCAAGATACTTTAGCTGGGCAGGACCTAGAGGTCAATGAAGAACTTGTCCCAGAGGACAGAGAAAGGGTTTGAGGATTTCCAGTGGCATCTGGAAACAAGTCTTAGAGATGGTTGGTTCCCACAAGAAGGGGGAAGGAGACACACCCCAACTAGCTGTTCTGGAGCAGCTTCCTGGGAAGAAGCTTCCAAGTATACTTAGGTAGGGGGTTATGGGCCAAGGAGGGAGCCCCAAGTGTAAGGGAAACAATGAGGCCCAAGATCTGAAAACCATTGGCTTCTCCACTGGCCTCTCTCAGGTTCCCATGGCTCTTGTGAGTGGAAAAACTAGAAGGGGCTGGCAATTGTGGACTTTAGCATTGTGATGTCCAAGGTGGGTGCGGCTCCTGTTCCTGTACAACATAAGCAGTAAAGATTGTTCATGGCCATGTTGCATCTCCGACAGTAATGTGGCTTCCTAGCATCCCCCACTGCTGGCAGCTGAGGGCCAGCTCCTCCTTTTCAGTGATGAAGAGCAAGGGAACTACCCAGTACAACTGCCCAGGTCTGGCTGGAACCATGTTTTCAGTCAAGCCGAATGTGTAAGACTCTTGTCAAAGAATAACAGGGCCCTACACGGGGGGGGGCTGCACAGGTTAAAACACAAAACTTGTCATTTCATAATCATAATTGACATGGGCTGGGTTATGCATCTTAGTATCTCTCCTAATACTTGGCACAGTCTCTTGTGGTAAATCTTTAATAATAAATATTTGAATGATTAAGCTTTCTGATACTCCTGAGAGAGGTAAGGGGAATCTAGAATTCGCCTAAGGAACACGGAGTAGCAGTAGGCTCTGGAACACCACTGCTGGGAGGGGCCTTCCCGATGTAGACAGACCTAGACCGGGGGAAACAGGCCTAGAGCGAGACACTGCACTCATTCCTGACGGAATAAGGTGAATCTTTGCAACCTCTGGACAGATTCGGGAAGGCACCTCGTGAGGGGAGGGAGAGGTGGCTGGTGCCGGTCAGGCCGAACCGAGCGCAGCAGTCCATCTAGGTGTCTGGGACAGGCGGATCGAACGCCCAGGGCACTGCGCCCCGAAGCTGCCGCTCCTGCAAGGAAAAGCTCTGGGTTCGTATGCGGCTTGTCACTTCCTGGGTGCGCAGCGTGAGCCCGAAAATGTCCTCGTGGTAGCGTTGCTGGTCCTGCCGGGAAAGAGTTCACCGTATGAGAACCGAGTGTGAGACCCCAGTGGGAACCTGACGCACGTTGCGCCTGGGCCCCACATCGGTCCCCACCCGGTCCTAGCTTGGCCCTGGCCTCGCCCCTCCACACCCGCAGCACGCCGATTACGTCGCCGGCCTCTTCCAGCTCCATGTCACCCTCGGTCGCCAGGATTCTCTGCACTGTCTGTAGAACGCTGGTTGCCATGGTGACGTCACCGCAGACGAACATGTGGCCCTGCTCCAGGCACAGCACGCGGTACACCTCGGCAGCCAGCTCAGTCCTCAGGAGGTCCTGTACGTACGTCTGCGGGCAGGCGGGGTTAGGGGCGGGTCAGGTTGGCTAGGTGCTCTGTGGGTGGAGAGGCCTGGAGGGGCGGAGCCAAGGCGGGGGCGAGCCCTTGGGGCAGAGGTGGGCGGGCCCATAAAGGCCTGCGGGCAGGAGCGTGGGCCCGAGTTGGGCGGGTGGTCGAGTGCTAGTGTGTGAAGGCGGAGGACGTAAGCTGGGGCTGGGGCAGGGCGTCCCCCTGGAAAGCGCAAATGTCCTTCCCTTTCTTCCTGTCTTCACGTTACCCTCGAGCCCTGAGGGTCCCGCACCTTGGGGCTATCGGGTTCCCGGGAGAAGGCGGTGAGTACGCAGCCAAACACCCCGTGCTGCTGGGCGTCCTGCACCTCATCGCGGTAGAGATGGTCAAGTTGGGAGCATCGGCAACCGAACACCAAGGTCATGGGAGCGGGCTGCAGCCCTGTGGGCAACAACTCTGTGGCTTGGGAAGGCCCCTCCCCTGGGGCGGAGCGCAAGCGTGAAGGCCACCCTAACCCAAGCTGACATGTTGGATCGAAGCAACCACTATTTTGGCTGTTTGGGCTCTAGGAGAGTTCAGGGTGCTTTCACAGAGATCCTGCCACATCCCTGATTTACGGAGAAGGAAACAGCTCATACAGAGTGGTGACTATCCTGGGCTGCATGGCCCGTGGTGGGGCTGCCTATAACGTAGAACTTCTGGCTCAGAATCTGTGCCATTTGCATTGTGTGACTCCTCAGCTCCTTCCCTGCTTCATCCTCATGTTCTTCCCCACTTTCAACTTTTGGTCAAACGAGCCTGGGCACCCCACTCCCAACGTGAAAACTTTGTATCTTACTTAGGTCTTAGACACACCGAGGTGAAGTCTGGTACTATGCTGAATATACCAGTGGCATTTCTTCATCTTTTGAGTCTTAGCCTCATCCCTTCCAAAGTTCCATTTCTTCTGTTTTTAATCCAGTAGACACCTACTATGTGTCAGCCCAAGGAAGCCAGACAAACAGGGCCTGGCCAGCCCTTGCTTTTGGACCCTTCCCTCACTCTAATTATAAGCCCCCACTTTTAGCCTCTTACCTTCTCTTTCCTATCTGTTTCTTGCCTTCCAGCCCACCCTCTTTGTCCCTAGATTGTGTGACTCCCTCCTGCCCTCCAGTCATCCCCTTAGCCCCCAGCCTCACCTTTGCTCTCAATGTCATGTAGCCGCTCCTGCCAGAATCCCCGGAAGGGGGCAATGCCAGTGCCTGGGCCCACCAGGATGCAGGGCAAGCTGGGATCAGGTGGCAGGCGGAAGGACGGAGCCCTAAGCAGAGAGACAGTTGGTCAGGTTCCTTCCCTTCCCTGCGCTCCTGTTCCTAATAGCCCAAGTTCCACTGACAAATTAGTTGTTGCTTATAAAGTCCCTAGATGTGTTTATCAAAGGAACTCTGCTTGAAGGCAGAAACTTACATAGTTCAATTTGGATTGAAGAATACTTAGGGATTTAGAAAATATGGGGAAGAGAAGGACAGATTTTGGTTCCTAACGGGTAGTGTTTATTTTAAATAAATAGCTTTATGTGGTACAGTGTCTCATTTGCTGGAGGTCAGGAATTGGAGACCAGCCTGAGAAAGGAGACCCTGTCTCTACTAAAAATAGCTGGCTGGACATTGTGGTAGGCTTCTGTAGTCCCAGCTACTTGGGAGGCTGAAGCAAGAGGATTGCTTGAGCCCGAGTTTGAGGTTGCTGTGACCTATGAGGCCATGGCATTCTACCCAGAGCAACAGAGTCAGACCCTGTCTCAAAAATAAATAAATAAATAAATGCCTTAACATCAGTATTTGGTTTGTATTCAGAAGATTGGCACAGCTTATTTGTAAATTAGCCTCTTGGGTGTGTTTGGGTCCCTGGGCCTAGTTCATGCCATCCTGGGAACTCTTCTCAGTCCTACTGAGACTTTTGGTTCCTGACTGTTGAAGAGGGCATGACTTCTGAACACAGCACAAGGAAAGGGGATCTTGAGCTCCCTCACCTTCTTTGAGTCCTTAAAGACACTGTGGCCAAGGGTGGTCTTTGTCCTAACCAATCCTCACTGGATTGGGTGAGGACTAGATGCCATGCCTTCCAATATTACACTGAGGCCATGGACACAGAAGTACAGAAGCTATACTTTCAAAAAGCAACAGGGCCAGCAGATCTAATCCCAGGACAGGACCCCGAGTCCAAATTAGCAAGAGGCCCAAAGCTTAGCCAAAGTTCTGAAGTGACCTAACTTAATGATACCTCACACTTGTTGTGGTCCTTTCTGCTTTCATTAAGACTACTTACCAAAGCAACCACCCTGCCCCTATGCTACATTCTGTCCCCATCTGGTGCCAGTCATCCATGTGGCACTTCCCCACCCTTACATGGACAGACCCTACCCACTATGCTCACTCACCCCCTAATGAAGCAGGGCACAGGGTCTCCAGCCTTGAGCTGGCTCAGCCAAGTGGAGCAGACGCCATAGTGCAGGGGGCCCAGCCCATCTAGAGGATGGGAGGAGACGCCAGTGAGGGGCCTGTGAGGAGCTGGCCTGGCTCTGCTATGGCCAGCCTGCCCCCATTCCCAGCCTCACCCTGGGTCCTGTAGGCCAGCACAGCTACAGTGAGGTGGATCTCTCCTGGGTAGATGCTGGGTGCTGAGCTGACCGAGTAGTACCGGGGCTGGAGCAGAGGCAGCTGAGTGAGGAGCAGGGGCGCAGGCAGGGCCACCGATGGGAACTGTTCTAGCACCTCTAGCAGTGTGGGACAGCGGAACCACTTCCACTCCTCATAGCGTCGGGGGTCCTGCCAGGGCACGATATGGTGGGCTTGGAGACCCCTAGCCCTTCCTGGGGCAACTTCCCTTCTTGATCCCTCATTAGCTGAGCCTTCTTAGGGTTTCTCCCTCCTCAGTTAAGGCCAACAGAGGTTTCAACCAGGAGAAAGCCTAGGGAGCCCTTTGCATGGGGGCTTCATAGCATGGGGGTCCCCTCTGCTCAGCCTGCCTCTCCAGCCCTTCCTGCCCACTGGGGTGGCCCCAACCTGGCTCAGGGCCTCCAGCTCTTGCTGTTCACTGGGCTCTTCAGCCAGGGTGCTGAGCAGGCGAAGGAGTTGAGGGCTGGGTGGGGAGGTGATGTCCAGGAAGAAGGTGAGAGCCTGGCGCAGTGTGCACGGGGGCAGCCGTGGGTCCCGTACCCAGCCGGGGGGAGGGCCACCTGGGGGTGGGGCATAGGAAGCTCTCAGGAAGGGTCATGGTGGAAACTGCACTGTCTGGTCTGATGTTTGCTTTTGGGGTTCTGACTATGCCCCAGGGCATAAGGGCAGTTAGAGAACCTGCCCTTGACAGTGGTGTGGCTCTGTCTAGGCAGCCTCAGTGTGTTTGTCTAGGCTCCTGTGTCCCTGACCATCCTGCTTATTTAAACCCCAGGTACTGATGTGGCAGGAGACAGACCCAATGTCAGTCCAGAGCAGGCTATACTGCAGGGTACGGGGAGCTGTTGGGAGGAGTCCAGAGGAGGAGAGGTGGCCTTTGGAGGGTGTGCAGGGGGCACCTTCTCAGAAAAGACCTCTGTCCTGAGGATGGTCCAGCAATAAGGCCAGCCTGGTGTGCTGACTGTGAGGGAGGTGGCAGCCCTACCAGTCCTGAGCTGGAAGGGCCTGGGGCCAAGGGGTGGAGTCCTCTCACTGTGGTGTCCTAGATTGTGCCCCTCACCAGGGCTGCCCTTCTCCAGCTGCTCCACTGCCACTGGTTCGGTGGGTGCTGGCGGGTCCTCCACACGGCTCAATAGCGCCTCCACAAGGCCAGGCCGGTTGGGTGGACAGATGCCTATGTGGTCCCCTGGCTGGTACTGCAGCCCTTCGTGGCCGCTGGTGTTCAGGCGCACCAGGATCGTGGCTCGGCTGGGGGTGGGAAGAGGGGACAGTTATGTGAGGTCAGGGAGGGGTGGGGGCAGGGCGAACATGGGTGAGGAGGACGGGGGTCTGGGACAGGGGGCAGGGTGGGTGGGGTAAGCCATTTTCCTCACGTGGACTTGCTGCTTTGCAGGTTTTCCACTGAGAGGACTGAAGCCTGGCACATCTTGCGCCTGTGCACGTGGGTCAGGCCTGGAGTGAGGAGGGCAGAGAGCCCGAGCCTGAGCCGGGGAGCAGGGCCTGGCCTCTGAGTGAGTTAGTCATGGGGCTCTGAGGTCTCTAGAGAGCCAGTGGGGCTGGGGTGAGGTCAGGGTCACACCTGGTAGTAACTGCAGGCCCTCGGCCTGGGCACTCAGCCGGTACCTCTGGCGCTTCCAGCTCCGTTTAGGGCTGAATATGTCTTGTGCGGCAGCCTTGGCATCCTCTCCAACACAGAAAGTCTCACAGGAGGCCTGAGGGATAGGGGTGGTGAGGACTGAGGACCTCTGCCACCTAGGAGTGGCCCTAGTGAAGGACCTGCTCCCCTACCCAGAGGAGTGGGTGTGGCATGGGCAGTGGAGCTGGGCCTTCTGGATCCCTCTCGTTCCTGTGCGGCCAGCAGCCCCAGTGGAGAGAGGTGCAGCACCATTTCTTCTAGCCCATTTCATGGTGTGGCCACTGGGCCCAGGGACCCTGCTTGTGCTCCTCTGCATGTGCTGGCTGATCTGCATTAATCCTGCATCCCAGGAGCACAGTGCTTGCCACGTGGGGCTCAGTGAAGGTGTCTGTATGTCTAGACCTGCGTTCTGACTCCTGTACTTACATTTTACATGCCTCCGTTTCCCCATCTTTAGACACCTCATTGGGTTCTGGTGAGACTAAATGAGCTACTTTATCAAAGCCCTCAGTGCAGTGCATGTAGATAGTATGTGCTCCTGGAGAGGGACACAGATTTCTGGTGGCAGAGGGGGACATACAGGGAAGGACCTTTGGGAGGACACATGTCCTATCTGGTTCTCGTCAGGCACTCGTCCAGCAAATTGCTTGGCCAGTCCCAAGCTTGGAATTCAGGGCTCCCCTGTGATTGGTTGAGCCCCATATCACCAGGTCCTGGTAATCTTTCTCCTGTGGTGTGTGCAAAGTCTTGTATCTCTTCTTTCCTTCCTCGGCCCCCTCCCTTCCTTCCTATCTCAGCTGCTACCACCCTGGCTTCCTGCTTCGAGTCTTCAAATGCTCTTATTGATCCCACACCTCCACGGTAGTATTCCTGAAACTATTTTGCAGCCTCATCCCACTCCCAAACTTGCAGTGGTTCCTTTTGGATCAAGTCTTTGTCTTATTTTCTGTTCCCTTCTTCCTAGCCAGGGCCTATATGTTTTTTCAGCTTGACCTCTGCAGCAAACCCTCTACCTCTGCCACATGGCCCTTCCCATGCCCCACCTCCTAGGACACCCTCTTCCTCCATGTCAGGCCAAACTCCTGAGCTCTGGACTGGACCTGGGAGCAGCACTGGGGAGAATGTGCCCCTGTCAGCTCCAGACATGATCCCTAGATGGGCAGTGTTGACCGCCACCCCTCTGGAAGCCCAGACTTAAAGAGTCACAGATTCTGGGAACCACCTCCCTGTATTTCCCTGCCCCAGTACACCCTGGGCTCTGACTTCCTGTACTTCTGTGCTGGCCTCAGCTTCAGTCCGAGTGTCCATCTGGAACTTCTCTCCACCTGCCCATCTGGGTTTGGGGGCCCTGTCTTGTACCCCCTCCCTTGGTGTGCCCGCTCCCAGGGCCCTGCCTGAACGCACCAGGCATCTCTTCTGCTTGGCTTCTCTTCTGCTTGGTGAGGCACTTCCCATTGTCAGTGGGCTCATGTCACTGCTACTCGGGACTGACCCAAAGTGCCGGCTGTGCAGTGTTGAAGTGAGGATGGATTTTGGAAAGAATAGGAAGGGACCAAAGAAGCAAACAGGATCAGGGCAGCAGGGAGGCTTCTAGCCTTGACATTGCAGGCCTCAGAAGGAAAGGCCCTGGAGGAGTCTCAGGTTGGAGCAAGGCAGAATGGGGGCTGGGGGTGGGCTCACCTGGAAGGCCGCCTGGGCCCAGCCACGGAAGGCCTCTTCCTGGCCACACAGCTCATCACCCTGGCCCAGTGGCAGAAGGCGCTCCCCGCCTAGCTCCTCCAGTCGCGTGTCCACCGCACGAGCAAAGGCACAGAAGTGGGGGTATGCCCGGGAGCCCAGCCCGAACACACAGAACCTGGGGTGCAGGGTCCTGTCACCACAGACCCCATTCTGGTGCCATTTGCCTGGCAGCTTGCCCACCCTGTGACCTCTTCTGTGACGCCCCGACTTGAGGATGTCCAGACCTGAGGGTGCCCAGGGCCCCTGCACTGTCTGTGTTACTGGACTCCTTCCTCCTTCGCCGCCAAGAGGACACCAGTGGGTCTGAGCAGGAGACACTGTTGAAGCGGATTTTGTAACTCCTGGCAAGAGAGGACAAAGACAAGGGAACTGAAGACACAATCCAGGGTCTGCCCACCCTGGAACAGCTTCAGGGTCTTGGCCTCTGTGGTGGGAAAGGCCCTGGCCTCCAGAGAAGCTGAGGGCTAGCACTCCGGGGCCTCTAGGCTGCCTTCCCTCCCTCTCTGAAGGAGACCTCAGGACTATCCCTATCTCAGAGTCTTTGACCCTGGTAATGGGCAAGTGCCGAGGGAGCCAGGGCGGGCAGCCCTGGGCTACATGGTATCTTCTGTTGGGAAAATGACTTGCAACACAGGGGGAACCTTCCCTGTGTGTCCCCCTCCCACTCACTTGTGCTGTTCCGGCCTCGGGGAGCTGTTGTAGGGGCCCGACATCTCCATTAGGGCCGCAGCGAAGCTCTGGCAGGAGAAGAGTTTGCATCAGTGTTACTTTTGTTTGATTTCAAACAATTGGAAGTTTAAATTATATCAGCCCTTATTTTTACTATTATTGTTTTGTAACTTGATTTTTATTTGTTCTGAAAATCTCAAAAGAGGTCTAACTTGTTTGAGAAATCACACGGACATGTGTAGATAAAAAGAGAAAGCAATAAAAAGAGAAAGGCTACCCCCATCACCCCTCTAGGCTGATGCGCTACCAACAGATCGACAGGTATTAACTTTCCAGCTGTTTTTGTTGTACTTATGTGCATATTTATAGTTTTGCTAAAAAGTAAAAATGAGACTATACTGTACTTCTTTGCTTTTTATAAATATATATAAAGAATGACCTGATTCTTTTTAATGGCTACATGATGTTTCATCACTTGTATGTACCGTGACGTATGATTTCTCTCTGACTGAAGGACACCTGAGGTGTGGCCCACAGATGGTGCCCAGTCTTAGACATATGTCTTGCTTCCTCTCTGGCATATGCCAGCCAGTTAGTCCTTAGAAGCGGGCAGCTGACTCCCTGCTTAATGGGGTAGTCACATCATCTTCGCAGCAGCACGGCGGAGGGACACTCTTTCCTCTCGCCTACCCAGCATGGATATTGTCTTGGTCACCAGCAGACATCATTTAGGTGGCCCTCTTCAGAAAGCTGTCATGAAAACAGCTCAGAGCTACATGAAGCAAATGTTCCTGGAGGAAAAAAGCTGGAGGGAAAGAGCATCTACAGGCTGAACTGCAGATGCATTTGGGTGGCAGCGCAGTAGGTCCCCGTAGCCAGCCTGCAAGATGTGAATTTCAGCGTTTGAATGTTTTGTTGGGGTGTAACATATATACAGAAAAGCACATGCATTGAGTATGTGCAGCTTTGTGGCTTTTCACTGACTGACTATACTGGTGTAATCAGCATCCCGTCAAGAAAAATTACTAGCATCCCAGGAGTCACCCTGCACTCCCTTCATTTCCCTGCTGCCTCCACACCACCGTCCTGATTTCTAACACTGGGCATTAGTTTGCCTGTTTCTGAACTTTATACAAAGTGAAACTTGCTGGGCACAGCAGCTCATGCCTGTAATCCCAGCACTGTGGGAGACTGAGGCGGGAGAATTGCTTGAGCTCAGGAGTTCCAGACTTCTCTGACCAAGAGTGAGACCCCAATTCATTAAAAGAAAAGAAATGTGGTGCCCCACTTGGGCACCACAGAGAGCATCTATAATCCCAGCAGCTTCCCGAGGCTGAGGCAGGGGGATGCCCACAGCTGGAGTCTGAGGTTGCAGTGAGCTTTGACGCCATTGCACTCTGCTCAGGGCATAGGGTGGGACTCTGTCTCAACAACAACAACAAAACCCCAAGGAAATAAAAAGAAAAAAATTTTTTAAAAAACAAGGAAACAAAAATAACCCCCCCCCCAACAAATAAACAAACAAAAACCAAAGTGAACCCTGTGGTACAGACTGTATTTGTTTGTGTCTGGCTTTTTTCATTCTTCATATTTTTTGAGGTTTCTCTGTATTGTGTGTGGTTATAATTTGTTCATACTTATTGCTATATAGCATTTGAATATACCATACTTTATTTATCCAATTTATCATTGACAGTCATTTGAACTGTTTCCAGCATGGAGTATTATGAACAAATCTGCTATAAATATTTTTGTTCACATCTTTAATGTGTATTTTCTGTAAGGTGTATTCCTATATTTGCTCCATTAAAAAAAAATCTGGGGTAAAAACAACATACATGGAAATGCACAGATCTTAAGGGTTCAGTTCAATCCCTTTGGCTGTTTGTCAGTTTTATGAAAAAAGAAAAAAGAACGTTATATATTGACTCCATGACCTAGTAATTTCATTCCTAGGTATTTATCTATGAGAAATAAAAACATAAGCTCATAAAAGCCTGGTACAAGAATGTTCATAGCAGCTTTATTCATAATGGCCTCAAACTGGAAACAGCCCAAGTGTCCATCAACTGAAGAACGGACAAACAAGCCGAGGGCATTCATACTGTGAACACTACTCAGCAGTAGGAAGGAGTGAAATAATGCAGCAATGTGGATGCATCTCAAACAGACTGCATGAAAGACACCATGATACTGCGTGGTTCCATGTAGATTACTTTCTATAGCAGGTGCCACTCATCTGTAGTATCAGAAGGCATGCCGATGCCCAGTGGGAAGGGGATTCACTTGGAGGAACTGATGAAAGGACATTCTCCAGTGATAGCAATGTTCATCGCTTGTGAGTTATCTGGGTATATATGCTACATATAGGCTTTAATTACTACTGCTAGTTTTGTTCTGAAGGTAGATCAGAATGAGGGCTGAAACAGCGGGCAGGGCAGAGGGAGCCTGCCTGAGGATACAAGGAGGTGTTAGTGCTAATAAGGTAGTTAGCTCCAGAAAGTGGAGCACATAAAAGGACAGGAAATGAATTGAGCCTGGGGCAGTCCAGAGACACTCGGCATTCATGGTGGTGCTCTATTGTTTTCTTTCTTTTAAGATTTGTTGAGAAAGCAAAGTTGTTTAATCTACATTGGCAGTGCTCTTTTCTTTGTTAAGAAGAGAAGAAATGGTGTGTTGGTGGTGCCGCTTCCCACCTGTAGTCCCAGCTTCCCAGCTACTAGGGAAGGTGTTGGGGGTGGGGGGCGGTCTCAAAAAAAAAAAAGCAAAAGCTGGCACAGCACAAGCAGTGGAGTGAGTGAAGTATCCCTGTTTTCTCATTCACCAATGCCTGCCTGAGAGCATTAACTTCTCTTTGGCCAGCCAGAAGGTGCCTTCTACATATAAAGATGTGCATTTGGGACACAGTGAAGCAGGTGTATGTTGCGGGGAGTGGCCACAGGGGTGGGCTAATGGCATGGCTTGTCTAGAGTCGAAGTCCCCAGTACCACGTCCACCGTCCCACTCTGGGTGCTCTCTCGGCATCTCCACTTTCCATCCTGGGGTGTGTGTGTGTGTGTTTGTCCCGTGTTCTACCCGGTCACTCCACTCTGAATCTTTCCTCATTCCCAGTGGCCCGCTTTTCTAGAAGGCCTTACCTCTCCATTTTCTGGGGGATCCCCGTTCCCGAATGTGCTGGTCACCACCAACACCAGTGTCTCGTGCTCAAGGGACACGACATCATACTCATCCATGCACAGGACCTGTGGGCAGGGAGAAGACAGATGTCCCATGGACTTTTGGCTCCCTGCAGCCCTGTCCACACACTGGGCCTCCCTGCAGACCAATATTCAGGCCCCAACTTGATCCTTGAATCCCTGTGGTCCTGGGTTCCTCGTGAGCTCTGACTTGTGACCCTCTCCTGTTCAACAGGGTACCTCTAAAGATGCTGACAGAGCCCCCTCTCTCCATCTCCCTGCCCTTTGGGGCTCAGCCCTACCCGGGGGTCGAAAGCCTTCCGGAAGAGTCTCCCCAGCTGCTGCGCGTAGCTCTGGGCCCGTCCAGTCTCAGAGCCATACAGGATTGTGGCTTTCACTCGCTTTGCCATCACTGTGCCCATGAGTGAGGCAGAAATCTTCACCGCACTGCAGGGAGGGATGGGTGAGGGTATCCCGGGGGTGCAGAGGTGGGGCCTTCCCAGGCAGGGGTCTGAACCCCATCAGCACAAGGTTTTGGGGTACTGAATGGGGCTGGGTCTCCCCAGGGCATGGGTGAGGGAGGGCAGGACTCCTAGGGTACCCACTTGGCCACTTCCTTAAACGTCTTCTTCCTGGCGATGCCAGTGCCCTTGGCTGTATTCCCCTTCCAGGGGTCTGGCTGCAAAGAAGAGATAGGGGGAGGTGAGTAAAGAACATAAAGATTAGGGGTGGCGCCTGTGGCTCAAGGAATAGGGTGCCGGTCCCATATACTGGGGGTGGTGGGTTCAAGCCACCACTCCAAAAAATGGCCAAAACTGCAAAAAAAGAATATAAAGGTTAGAGCTTCCTAGGGTCTGCTTCGTTAGAGCTGGGCCCAGGTGGGCAAGAGCCAGTTCGCACTCGTACCTGGTAGCGGAAGGCAGGGGACAGGAAGTAGTTGACCATCTCCTGATGGAAGACAGGAGTGAGGCTGCCTGAGATGGGAGGCACAATCCAGGCCCAGTCAGCAGGGCAACCCCCCCTGGCCTTCTGCTCATTCTCCAGGTGCTTCATGAAGGAGGCCGTGGCAGCATGGTGGTCCACGATGGTCACTTTAGCCAGCTGGGGTGGGAAGGGAAGTGGAGAAGCTGGGCTCAGATGAGGCCCACAAAGTGCAGCCATTCTATCTCTGCCAATTTTGTCACCTCGAATCACACTGTGCTCTGGGCCACTCCCAATCTAACATATTCTATGTCCTCTTACACCACAATGTCACCCCAAATTGCAGCTTGCATGGCCATGCTCCGAGCCCAACACACGATAGCAGCTTTTATTTCTATTAACTGTATGCCTTGGCCCCCAAACCGAAGTATCCTAAACTTCTTCTTTAAATGAACTAAAGAGCTTTATTGATGTCACAGTACATTCAAGAATAATTTTAAGAACGTTACAGCTGAAAGAGAATGGCATGTTTATAGTCTTATGCACTATTTTTTTTTCTTTTTTTTTGCAGTTTTTGGCTGGGGCTGGGTTTGAACCTACTACCTCCAGTATATGGGGCTGGCGCCCTATTCTTTTGAGCCATAGGCACCGCCCCTGCACTCTTTTTGTTTGAAAAAAATGTAATACAAAGAAATCCTACTAAGTAACTTGGAAAAGCATTGAAAAAAGTACACCTATTTACAGATTAAAAAAAACAACAACTCTGGTTTCACCTATATAGCCACAATGTGCCTCTATGATGAGACAAATCCTTAAAACTCATGGAATTTTTTAAAAACAACATTAGATATCCTAAACTTTTGAGACCTCAAGAAACACTCAGCAGGCATTAACTAGTCTATAACAAACTATAACTCCCAGCATGCAATTGTACTCCCATACGCATTAGATATCTTAAACTTTTGAGACCTCAAGAAACACTCAACAGGTATTAACTAGTCTATAACAAACTGTAACTCCCAGCACGCATTGCACCCCCATATGCAGCGTGCCCTGGATCCTCATATTAGAATTTCCAGAATCCAGTGGGTCCCATGAACTACAATACCCGCATGACCCAGGAATCAGAATTACTGAGCATGCCCTATTCAGCAAGGTTCCCAGTGCATACTAGGCCTGGCAGTACCTGGAATAGCATGTTCTGTGTCCCAGAACTATAGGCCTAGGGTGCCTCATGGTACCTGGGCTGGGGATCATCTCCCATCTGTCTGGGTTCCAAGTGCCTCCTCTCTTCCACGCCCACGTCACTCCCAAGTCCCTTGCCCTCCTGGGCAGTCTGGCCCTATGCACCTGGTAACTGTGCAGCACGGCCACGTTAATTTCCACCGCTGCCCTGTCTTTCCACAAGGATGAGGTTGTCCGAGTATCCAGGTCCATGCAGACAGCCACATCCTGGGACAGAAGTGTGTGTTTGGTAGGGACAGAGGTGATTGGGAGCAGATGGAAAACATCTCTTTCTCAAATTTGTGGGTAGAAGGAGTCAGGTGGGTGCTTGGTTGGGTGGTCTGACTGCCTAGTGGGCTAGGGGAGATTTTGCCTGCAAAGGCACCTCAGAGCAGAGAGGCACTTTGGGCCAGTCACTTCTCAGCCTTCCACCTTAATTTCTCATCTCTAAAATGGGGTTTTGGCCAGGTATGGTGACTTCTGCCTATAATCCCAGCACTTTTTCAAGGCTGAGGTGGGAGGGCACAGGGCTAGGGCCCTCAGAGATTGAGGCCAGGGGTTTGACACCAGGCTGGGCAATAGCAAGACCTTGTCTCTATGGAAAAAAAAAAAGTAGGCTCGGCGCCTGTGGCTCAAGTGGCTAAGGCGCCAGCCATGTATACCTGAGCTGGCAGGTTCAAATCCAGCCTGAGCCCACCAAACAATGACGGCTGCAACCAAAAAATGGCCGGGCATTGTGGCGGGCACCTGTAGTCCCAGCTACTTGGGAGGTGGAGGCAGGAGACTCACTTGAGCCTAGGAATTGGAGGTTGCTGTGAGCTGTGATGCCACAGCACTCTAACCAGGGTGACAGCTTGAGGCTCTGTCTCCAAAAAAAAAAAAAAGTAGCTGGGCATAGTGGTACACATCTACAGCCCTAGCTACTTGGGAGGGTGAGCCAGGAAGATCACTTTTGCCCAGAAGTTTGAGGCTACTGTACTTCATCCAGGGTGACAGAGTAAGACCCTGTCTCAAAAAATAAAAAATAAAAAGGTGTAATCTGAGTCAAGATCTCCTTTGAGAATCTACTGAAAGCTATAGAGTTACAGATCTTATACCTGGAAAAATAACTCCATATTCACACAAAGTTTCTCTCTCTCACACACACCCCTTTGCCCCAAACTTCGTGGTTCTAGAGCCTCATCTCAATTCCAGTTAGGAGTCAGTCCTGGACTGGCCAGTGCTCAGAATCTCCCCGCAGATGGCATTCTGCACATCCAGGGGAAAGTCGGACTCCAGCCCTGGGAGGCTATGGGAGTCGCGGGCCCCTCACTCACTGCCCCTCACCTCCAGGATGTTGTAGCGGTGAGGGTCACACAGGTTGCGCATGCCAATCTCAGTGCTCATGTACCAGCCACTGAAGGGGGCCGCAGGGAACTCCAGGCCCCCAATTTCCAGCAGCATGTTGGACACCGCCGGGAGGGCATACCAGCGCAGGTCCAGGGCCGAGAACCATTCCAGCCTGGGGGGTGTCAGGGTGTTGGATCAGTGAAGGGGGGCCTTCACCAGCACCCACCCCTGAAGCCCTTCCTTGGGGTGCTTGGGACATGCCCCTCCACCCAATCCAGTCAGTTCCTGTTGTGCTCACGTGGGGTGCTCCAGGGGCACTTCAAGGACCAGGTCAGGGGGCAGAGTGAAGAGCTCTGGGGGCTCATCTGGGGCCTGCAGTAGCAGGGGCAGCACGTCAAAGCGGCCGTTTCCTGGGGCCCAGCCGTGCTGGATGCAGAGCTGTGGGTAGCGGGCTGAGGTGGGTCTGAGGGCCCCAGCCCTGTGCCCTCCTCAGTGACTCCCTCCATCAGCCGCCTCCCATCCCTCTTGGAGGGGACCCCTCCTTCTGGATTCTTCACTTCAATGAGGGAGCCCCTCTTCCTGCTCATGAAGTCCTCTTTGACTGTACCCCTGTGCCTCTTCCCTCTGGCTTCCCCTTCCTCTGCCTCAAGGCCACCCTATGGGTGGCTCTTGGTGCCCACCTCAGTGATCTCCACATTGGCTGGGTCACCCCGCACAGAGCCATCCTGCTGCCTGTAGCCTGCATAGCGAATCAGCTGGCTGTTCCAGATCCGGAAGTCCCGGCGGCCGGGGCAGCGCTGCGGGAACACTGTGATGGCTGAGCTGGTGTGGGCAGAGAGCTGATCAGAGCCCCACCTTCACTGCTATGGGAGCGGGGAAGGCTGGGGACACTCACCGAAGGTTGCCCCGGTTGGTGGCATACTTGATGTGATTGCAGATGAAGGTGAACATTTCCTGGGCAGACCTACAATCTCGGGCATCGAACACCTATGCCAGCCATGGCAGGGGGAGGAAGAAGAGAGAGATGGATCTCAAGGACCAGTCCGCAGGGATTACAACAGGAGGAAGGGCCTGGGGAGTCACTTTCTGACTGTGGGCCGGTTCTTTCTCCCGGGGGCACACTGCACACCCAGCCCTGCCGTGCTGGCTCCTCATCTCCCTCCTAGGCCTAGAGGCCCCCTCCATTCCCACAGGAGCTGACTCTGTATCACAAGCAGAGGGACCTGCTCACTGCCAAACTGATGCTTGGGGAAGGCAGCTAACCCTGTCAGCTATCTGTCCTGAAACAGGATGATGACGGGAAGAGGGTGGCTGCACTAGTGGTCTCCCCCTGTGACCCTGCCAATCCTGACATTCTGACGCTAGGAGGAGCCACCTGGCCTGACTGAGAGGAAGCCTCAAGAGGGTCCTAGGTGGTCCCATTCCTGCTTAGGGGAGGAAGAAACTTTGTTGGTGATGAGTAAGGGTGGCTGTCACTGGCCTGGGACCAAGGAAGGGACAGCTGAGAGTGGAGTCCCTTATGGAAGTGCAGATGGGTTCGAAGCGAAGCTGAAGCTTTTTTCTTTTTTTGCAGTTTTTGGCCAGGGCTGGGTTTGAACTCGCCACCTCAGGCATAAGGGACCAGCGCCCTACTCCTTTGAGCCACAGGCACTGCCCCTAAGCTGAAGCTTCGAACAACTTAAAGAGTTAGGCAAGTGTCAGACAGGATCATTCTGATTTCATTGGAGACTCCTTTGGGATTTACTGGGCATGTGGCTTTATTCTAAATTCTTTGGTGGCCGGTTACAAAGGAGGCCAAGGTCACGGATCCAGTTCTGCTGTGGGTTACTTTGTTTCTCTAGCACCATGGTCACAGGCTATTCCAGAAAGCTGGGCCAGCCCTGAGTGTGTAAGGAAGGGTGTGGGGCTGAGGTAAGGTCTTCGAGGGAACCGTAGGGAGGGGCGCCAGGAGGGCCTGGTTCAGAGGGCCAGCTGTTCTTCCCTACTGCAGCCAAGGCATGGCTGTAGGGCTTAATGGCCAGGTGTCAGCTGCTGGGCTGAGTCTCCAGGGGTTCTGAGGGTAGGACCAGTCCCTTTACCTTTCTTTTTTTTTTTTGAGACAGAGCCTCAAGCTGTCACCCTGGAGAGAGTGCCGTGGCATCACAGCTCATAGCAACCTCCAATTCCTGGGCTCAAGCGAGTCTCTTGCCTCCACCTCCCAAGTAGCTGGGACTACAAGTGCCCGCCACAATGCCCGGCCATTTTTTGGTTGCAGC
>CAUYON010141547.1:0-43320 GCA_963573935.1 Arctocebus calabarensis
TTTCTTCTTTTTTGATTGTCTATAAGATTTGGCATGATCTAGTTTTTGAAACTATCTTTTACTTTTATTTATATAATATTAGTTGTCTATTTTTTGAGACTTTGAAAAAAATAAGAAGTTAACTGATGACTTCATACTGAGACTCAGAGTTAAAGCATCCTATAATAGAAATACTCTTATTTGACACTGTGAATGACTTTTTTGACATTATTATTATTAATATCGCTTAATATTTTGATGCAGTAATCATCTGTTTTTTTCTGAATGTATTTATCTTTGTTCATTTTTTTGTGGTTTTTGTTTCTAGTCCTTATCTTAAACATTGTTATTGCTATTAAATTTTAAGCCTTTTAAATTCTGTAAATGCAAAAAGTGGAAACCTAATTAACACATGTATATGTAAAAAATAAAAAATAAATAAAAGAATGCCAATGATCACTCTAGAAAAAAGGGTAAGAAAAGGAAGAAGAAACAGTATTTAATGAGATAATGCATAACAATTTCCCAGACTTGGTGTAAAATATGATATTGAAATGCATAAAGAATACCTAATGAATATTTATATCCATAGAAATAAAACTTCAAAGTACCAAAGACAAACAGAAGATTTTCAATCAGAAGACATAAGGGAAAAACAGTGTAAGCAGAAATGTATGATGATTAGACTCAGAGCAGACTAAACAAAAACAAAAATAGAAAATAAGACCAATGGAAAACTCTGAAAAATGAAGAGATTGTAGCTGTCCATCCAGAATTATGTGCCCATTCAATTTTTTTTGTTTTGTTTGAGACAGAGGCTCAAGTTGTCTCCCTGGGTAGAGTGCTGTGGCCTCACAGTTCACAGCAACCTCAAACATTGGACTTAAGCAGTTCTCTTGCCTGAGCCTCCCAAGTAGCTGGGACCACAGCTGCCCACCACAGCTCCTGAGTATTTTTTTTGTTGCTGTTATCATTGTCATTTTAGCTAACCTGGGCCAGCTTCGAACCTTCCAGCCTCAGTGTATGTGGTCCATGCCCTACCCACTGAGCAAGAAAAGTGAAGGCCTGAAGCGGTGGCTCACACCTGTAATCCTAGTATTCCAAGAGGCTAAAGTGAATGGATCACCTGAGCTCACAAGTTTGAGACCCTCATCTCTAAAAATAGCTGGGTGTTGTGGCGGGCTCCTATAGTCCAAGGTACTTGGGAGGCTGAGGCAAGAGAATCACTCGAGTCCAAGAGTTAGAGGTTGCTGTGAGCTGTGATGCTACGGTACTCTGCTGAGAACAACAAAGTGAGACTCTGCCTCAAAAAAAAAAAAAAAAAAGAGAAGAATGAAAAATGAAATGAAAATAATTTAGACAAATGGTGCAAATGCTTACCACTAATTAACCCTCACTAAATGAATGTTTAAAGTATTTACTTGGGAAAAAATAAACGTAAGTAAAACAGGGAAGTGTGGAATATATAAGAAGGAATGGTGAGAGAATGTATTGGTAAATACATATACAATATCAAAGTATTAAATATAAAATGTAAATGATACCAAACAAATTTTGAGAATGGAATGTAACACATAAGTGAAGTGTTATAATAGCAATAGCATGTAATAAAGAAGGCATTCTTAGTGTTTCTAACATTCAGGGGTGTCTCATATTTCTTGAGAATAATGAAATTATTAGTGAATTCAGATTTAGTCATATGAAGACAAACACACACACACATAAAAATATGCATCAGTGTTGAGCATAAATCCTTAAAAGTAGAAAAAGACTATATAACTTTAAAACCATTAAAGAGACAAAAAATGAATAAAAATTATTATATTAAATTCAAAGTATACAATGAAGGAAATTAACAAAAATAACAGTGTAATAAGATGCTACAAAACAATGTTTTGGCAATATATCAAAAGTATTCACAATTACGATCAGGGAGAATGGTTCACATTGCCAATTAAAGGACAGAGATTAGAGTATTAAAAGAAACAGAAATCAGCGTTTTGCTATTTATAAAAAAATTATAATGACAAAGAATGTTTGGAACTAAAATAGCAAAAGAAAATTACACGAATTAGTGATGAAAACAAGTGGCATAACCAGATTAATATTAGAAAGAAATATACCTAAATAGTCATCACATTATGGTATCATACAGAATTTGGTGGCATTAATCCTATGTTTATTATATAGTGTCTTCTGAATTTCTCAATCTTTTGATATATGTAACTAATACAGACTTAATGTGCCTAAAGAAAAAATGCAATTCCATAAAATATTGACAAATTAGCCATTAAACTCACTAATATTAAAAATTAAAACATAATTCTTTCTACCCTCAATTAACATGAAACAATAACAAAACTATACAAAATAAAAATAAAGTAATGTACTTTTTCAATTTTCACCCAAAGTATATTACTTAAACATAAATTTTCATTCAACTTGTTAATATGTTGTTTAGGATATTGCATCCTTATTTATAAGTAAAATATATTTGTAATTTCCCTTTATAACAATATATTTTCTCTAATTTTAATATCAGGTGTATCTTGATTAAGTAGAATGACTTTGAATTATTTCTTCTTTAAAAAAACGAATTATTTTTTCTTTTATTTATTGTCTAGAAGATTTGGCATGATCTGTTTTTTGAAATTATCTTTTACTTTTATTTACAAATATATGTTGTCTATTTTTTGAGACTTTGGAAAAAAAATAAGTTAACTGATGACTGCAAACTGAGCCTCAGAGTTAAAGCATTCTATAATATATACACTCTTATCTGACAATGTGAATGTTACTTTCTTTGCATTGTTATTATTAATATTGCTTAATACTTCGATGCAGTAATCGTCTGATTTCTTTTCTGAATGTATTTATCTTCTTTCATTCTTTTAGAGATTTTTGTTTCTAGTCCTTATTTTAAACACTGTTATTGTTATTAAATATTAAGCCTTTTTAATTCTGTGAAGGCAAAAAGTGGAAACCTAATAAACACATGTATATGTAAAAATAAATAAATAAATAAATAAAAATAAAATACAATTGCCCACATACTAATCTTTAAAGATGCAGTAATTTTCAAATATATGATTTACATACAATTTGTGATAAAAATTCTATTAGTTAAGAATATATAACAAGATAATTGAGATAATTATTTTTTAAAAAGCAAACATCTGTAAAATTCATAGAAGACTTTTTGCCTCAAAGAGAAATAATGTACTTAGAAAATTCAAAGCATAATATTTTATTTTTATAGAAAAGTGAAAACTGTTCGCAAACTAAGAATAGATAAAATATTTCCAAATTTAATAAAAAGAAAATCTAACAATAGGCAGTGATGACATAATAAAATATTCTTTTTAAACCCGAAATAAAAAAAATGGTTAAATGATTTCACTAATATGTGTATTAATCAACATTTTATTTGAGAACTTGACTAATGAAAAAGGCAAGAAGAAATAAAAATTACAAAGAATTGAAAGAAAGGATAACATTACTTGCACATATCTTCATTATTAACAAAAATAGATTCTAAAGACAAATAATTGAAATTTGTTTGATCAACGTGTAATAAATATTATATCATTCAAACAAATGCATTGCTTTCCAATAAGCAAAACCAAACTAAAGATATTATTATTTAAGTATCTCAAGAATGGAAGAAAAAGTATCCAATGTACTCAGCCCTAATATGAAGCTAATTTATAGCTTTCATATGAAGTCTAAAACCCAATTATAGCTCAGGAATACAGGGAAAGGGGAAAGGGAGGGGAGGGGCGGGGGGAGGATGGGTAGAGGGAGGGCAATTAGTGGGATCACAACTATGGTGCATCTCAGCAGGGTACTGGCGAAACTTACTAAAGGTAGAGTATCAATGTCTATATATAGTGATCAAGAGAATGCCATGAAGGCTATCTGTAACAGTACGATCAAAATATTTCTGAATGTATATGAATCATGCCCTATGATTGCACCAATGTACACAATTATGATTCAATAAAATTATTAAAAAAAAAGAAAATTGAATTTTAAAAAGCAAACAAAATGAATATTAAGCTTTTATTATAATTTCTGAAAGAGGTAGGTGAAATATTTTTGAAGAACAATATAAAATTTTATGGAAAGACATACAGAAAAGAGGAAGAAGGGAGAGGAGAGATTCTCATGCCATTTTCTCCAAATTAATCTATTAAACCATTGCAATTTCATTTTATTTGTTTGTTTATTTTTTAATGGGGAATCAGTTCATATTTATTTTATTTCTTTCCTCTCCTTTCCTTTGTATACCTCTCCGTTCCTCTCCTTTCTCCTTTCTTATTTACTTTTGGAGACAGAGTCTGTGTTGCCCTTGGTGGAGTGCTCTGGTGTCATAGCTCGCAGCAACCTCAAACTCCTGGGCTCAAGCAATTCTCTTGCCTCAGCCTCCAGAGTAGCTGGGACTTCAGGTGCCCCCAACAACACCCAGCTGTTTTTAGAGATGAGGTCTGGATCTTGGTCAGGCTGATCTCCTGGCAATCCACCTACCTCGGTCTCCCAGAGTTTTGAGATTGCAACGTCAGCCACCGCACTCCGCCTTGCAATTTCATTTATAATGCCAACTGGTTTCACTCAAGATATTTGAAAACCTTGGGCAGTGCCTGTGGCTCAGTGTGTAGGGTACAGGCCCCATATACCCAGTGTGGCGCTTTGAACCCAGCCCCAGCCAAACTGCAACAAAAAGTAGCTGGGCCTTGTGGCAGGTGCCTGTAGTCCCAGCTACTTGGGAGGTTGAGACAAGAGAATCGCTTAAGCCTGAGATCTGGAGGTTGCTGTGAGCTGTGACGCCATGGCACTCTACTGCAGTCGACAAAGTGAGACTCTGTCTCTTTAAAAAAAAAAAAAAAGATACTTGAAAAACTCATGCTAAAATTAATGTAGACTGGAATAGAACAAATTTTTGGAGACAGAGAAGATGAGATTTGTTTTATCAAAAGTAAGAACAATAAAAATTTTTACATTTAGGACTTGCTGTTTTCTGTTATTTTAAAATGATTTTATTCTTAAAATAGCCTTTAATCTTCACAAATATATAAGTCATATAAAGCTCAGTTTGCTCAGACCAAAACAAAAGCACACAGAGATTGGTCAATTTATACAATTTCATAAGTGACAGAGGCTGGATTTGAACCGAACTGTCAGGCTCTATCAATCTGTTCATAACTGTAACTTAATAAATGGCAAGGCATTAATGGAACCAAGTTATTAGGAGAGTGCCGAGGCAAACAATGATGTTAATTGATTAAAGAACAAAGCTTATAATTTTGTTCAAAAATATGCGAGTACTTACTATCTAGCAAAGGTTATTTGGGAGGGGGATTACATTTTTGATAAATTGTGCTTTGTTAGCATGTTAAGAACTAAGCTCTTTAGAACACAAAAAATTAGTTTCAGGTGAATGCAAGGCTTATATATATAAACAAAATTTAAAACTTGTGTATAATTTTTTAGATCCTGGATTAGGAAAAAATTCTTAAATAAGGCTCTAAAATAAGAAAAGGAGGAAAAAACAGAAAAAGATGACCCAGCTAAAACACAGATGTCTTTGATTCTATAACAAATGAAAAAAGAAGAGGAAATAACAAAAAAAACTAAGAGAAGATACTGCCTATAAAGCATAAAATGTTTTATTATCAGAATATCTTCTTTAATAAAACACAATCTAAAAATAATTATAGGCAAGTAAATAAACATGGAGACTAGAGTTTTGAATATACATGGATATGCTTTCCCTAAACGTGGAAATTCCTTTCTAAAGTATGCATTAAAAGAAGCACATGCATGTGTTCTGAAGCAGCTATATACAGCTATATCATGGCAACATTGTTCATAAGAATGAAAAATTTAGAAAGGAAACCCTAGATGCCCCTGGCTGGTAGAATTTATGATAAAACTATCTTGTAGTAGTATAATGAAATACAGGTAAGCAGTGGAAATTATAAACGTGAGTTAAACCATCAACACAGATGAATGCCCTAACACCAGTAACTGAGGAAAACAAAACCAAACTGCTCAAAACTAGTATAAAATGCTCCTAACGTTAAAACCTGTCATACAAAATGATAAATGTTTAAAAGTACATACGTAAGTATTAAAAGTTTGCTAATGTGTGTAGGAATTATATAATTAAGGACAATAAATTAAAGATAATATTATTCATAGAAGAAAGAGCTGAAGAGGAAGTAAGATAAGGAGCAATAAAGAAATTTCATTATTTGGGGTGTTTTATATCTCAAGCTGTTCAATCCATGATGGAGTGTGCATGATTATTTGTATTTTGGCATCTCTCTGAAAAATTAATAATATAAAATATGTAGAACATTTTTTATTTAAAAATTCGTTAATGGTCATTAATCTAAGAAGAAAAATTGTTTTAAAAATCAGATATGACAAAATTTATTTATGTCACAATAAAACTCTGCAGTGCATCTAATGACAGAACTAAAAACGTTTCATCCGCCTTGTCTAGTCTCTTTGCTGTCAAAAACGTGGTGGTAATGACAGCAGCTGAATATTGTTCCATATTGGAACCCTAATTAGGGTAAGTTTGACTTAAAAATGTAAATGCTTGTCTTTATAATTGCTGGTCTTTCTAGTACTTTCCAATCAAGATGAAATTCAACCTGGGACTTGTTTTTCCAAAGCAGCATACTTCCAACCATGCATTAATTCTTTGTCCTACGCTCATTCAATTTAATAGTGTCCACGGCTCATACAGTGGACCAGAAATAATCTCTAGGCTCTGTATGACTTATAGTGTATCTTCCTAGTGGGCGCTATCTCTGGGCCGTTCTATAGAGTCGTGGAGAAAATAGAACATGTTCTGTTGTCTTGAGGAAAGGTAAGCATGTGATCTGGTAGAAAACATTACTGCCGCTGAGAAATTAATGAAGTGTATTTGCCTAAAGTATTTATTTTCACTTTATTTATTATTTATTTATTTTTGAGACAGAGTCTCACTTGGTCTCCCTGGGTACAGTGCCCAGAGCAGAGAAATGGACACCATGCTTGCAAAGGACAGTTCCTGATTCTTACCACATTAAAATGAAACACTGAGAACAGGACAGTGTCCTGGCAAGCCTAGAGACGTTGTGTGACTTGGGGGCAATCCCCCAAGTAACTCAGTGTTCCGGAATGAGATAAGGTCGGTCACTCACGAGTGAGCATGTCTTAAACTTAGATGCTTAGTAGTTCTTCATGAGGGTTGCCAGGAAAGAGCACGTGGCAATCCTTATGCAGGCAGCCCTTAGATGTAATGACCTGAACTCTCCACACCTGTTGTGTATGTCATTACCTTAACTCTCCACACTTGTTATGTATAACCTTAACGAATAGTTGCTGTGGAGGGGGCTCTGGGCTACCCTGCACGTAAGGGTTAGCCTGTCTCCCACAAGCTGGTACTTCCAATCTGTGTCATACCTGGTTCTGTCCTGCAGGGACCGAGACCAGGGCCTTAGGTGTCACGACAGCCCGGGTGTTGTAGCGCACAGAAACTTCAAATGGGCTCAAGTCATCCTCCTGTCTCAGCCTCCTGTGCAACTGGGACTACAGTTGCCCACCACAATGCCTGTCTAGTTTTTCTGTTTTTAGTAGAGGCAGAGTCTTGCTGTTGCTCAAGCTGGTCTTGAACTCAGGCCATCCACCTGCCTTGACCTCTCACACCTAGGATTGTAGGTGTGAGACATCATGTCTGACGCCCCCTAAGGTATTTTTTTTTATCATCTTATGGCTAAATTGTTATCCATCATCTGTTGTTTCACCATTACTACCCCAACAATCAACAATCCCCCCCACACACATTCACCGGAGACTTAGCACTCACCTGCAGCCTCTATTCCATGCTTAAATCGGCCTTCCATAACTTTCTTTTCCAGAATGAATAGCCAATTCTTAAGCCTATCATCTATCTACAAAGACTATCCCTTCCACTATTCTGACATCTTAATGACATTGATCATTTAATTTGCTGAATCTATTATCCTTACTGCATGTTTATAAGCTTACCAGGAACTTTTAGACCACCAATAATACTATTTTTTTTTTTTATTGTTGGGGATTCATTGAGGGTACAAGAAACCATGTCACACTGGTTGCATTTGTTGGGAAAAGTCCCTCTTACAATTGTGTTTTGCCCCCAAGTTTGATATGAGGACAATTAATGACAATAATACTATTTTTTAATTCTTTTGTTCCCATCACAATAAAACTTTTAGAACAAATTTTACATATTTATCTTATCTATTCTCATTGATTCTGTAACCATTTTCCTATCAAACTTAAATCCACTACTTTACTGAAAATATTCTCATGAATATAATCAATCAACAGCATGTCACAACCCAAGGAGCGATTTTCAATTGCTGTTTTCCTGAAATAGTCGCAATTATTAAACATAAGCTCATTCGTATAAATTTATACCCTTGTGACAATTTTAGTGGTGCCCTTCATTTTTAAATCTACCTCAGAATGTTTTTTTTTCTTATTTTATTTGTTCTGTCCATTAGATGCAACCCTCATGGTCTATTTTGTACCATTTTACAGATAGCTATTAATTATTTCCACCACGTTGAGTGAATGGTATTGTTTACTATTTCTTCCTTCTTGAGTTGTGTCTTCATTTCCATGATACATTTCCTGATTTTCCTCCCATGTTGAAGGGTCTTCCTTCTCTGTCAGTCTCCCTACATCCCTACAAACTGCCCCTCCTATACTTGACCATGAGTGGTGGAAATCCTTAGCGCTTTAATCAAAAAAAAATTTCTTTTTTTAGGCTAATCTTTCTGCTTAGCTGATATTATTTGTCCTAATACATGTTCTTCTGAGCAACATTTGTAATCTGCACTTCTCTTCTGAGGCATCTCCATGTGAAGAGCTTAGATGAATATTTACTTATTTATTTATTTATTTACTTATTGGCTCTGTGCCTGTGGCTCAACGGGCTAAGGCGCCAGCCATGTACACCTGAGCTGGCAGGTTCAAATACAGCCCGGGCCCACCAAACAACAATGATAGCTGCAACCAAAAAATGGTTGGGCGTTGTGGTGGGCACCTGTCGTCCCAGCTACTTGGTAGACAGAGAGAGAAGACTCGCTTGAGCCCAGGAATTGGAGGTTGCTGTGAGTTGTGATACCACAGCACTCATCCAAGATGACAGCTTGAGGCTCTGTCTCAAAAATATATATATATTTATTTACTTATTAGTTATGATAGTTTACTACCTTTACTGAACAGATTTGATGAAACTATAATTGGATAAAACTTCAAATGAATGTTGACTACATGCACTTAAAAGCCTAAAAATGTTTAAAATTTTTGACTGACTAGATACACTTCAAAGAATTTTTCTTAATGCAATAATCATGTATAGACAAATGCATTAAAAGTTATTGTCGTAACATGACTTATGAAAACTGGGAGGCATCCTAGTTCTCAATTGATAGCAATTTTGGCATGTGCAAACCAAAAAATAGTAAAAAATATATTTATAACATAAAGAAAAAATTAATAAAATGGTAAAATGTATGTAAAATTATTTCAGATCATAAACTGAAAAAGCAATGTTCAAATGAACTTATAGAACATTAATCATCATAAGAACAGTACACTTTACATACAAAGAATGATCTATAAATATAATAAGATTGAAATAAATATGGTGATTAAAAAGAAGAAAAAAATAACAGGTACAAAGTATGATTTGTTTTAACCAATTTACATGTTCGCCCATTGTGCTTCTCACACAGAATTTTTTTCTATTAATGAACACAGAAGAATGAGTCATTTTCTCCTTTTATAAAGATACCTTATTTGGAAAAAAACATTACACCTCAAATTATCACTCAACTTGTTAAATTCATTGAGAAGTTAAGCTTTCACTCTGAATTCGTGTTCTAGTTTTTCTGCGATTTAAAAGATGAATAAGAGAGACTCCTATCTTCTCCATCCCTGAGCCGATGTGAAGCAGCTGCATATTTACTTCTTTATACCTGAATGTAGACCTGACTCCAAAACACTGTTGACTATGAATAAAAACAAAGACACCCAACAATCTAAGTCATGCTTCACTGTGGGTATTAATTCATAATAAAATAAATTACTGCTTCATTCTATAAAGCAATTATAAAATTGAAGATAACCATTTACCAGTATGAGTCTGTATTATCTTTTGTGAAGAAATCACTGCTTATCTAGTAAGACTATTGTCACTACTATCATAGAGCCTATATGTGAAATTTTCTAAGTAAAAACCAAATTATTTGTAGTGACACCTTAATATAAGTATTAAAAATATTATTTATCCCTGGTCCGCTATTTATTTGATGAGTTTTAACTTCTGTGAAGTTAACTGAGTAAAATATTAAACTATTTCTTTCAAGTTCAATCACAAAAAGTCACAATTATGATGACAAAAAAGACAATTGTAACGAAAGTTCTATTTTTTTGTGTTTTTCTCCTTTTCTTCTTTTTTCAAAGATAACCAAATTCAGGAAGAAAATTGGAAAATCAGATACCACCACTGTAATCATTGCATCCAAATGTTCATAATATTTCCACCTGTGCTGCTTTCCATGGGCTCATTCACACTAGAACTGCTGAAAACAGAAATCTGATTTCTGCTTTGAAAGTCAGTGATGGGGACTGATGTCAAATTTGTTTTAAATTTGTCTTCTCTCTTATTTCTCCTCTTACCATGTAGAGACATGATGAAATATTTTCTTTGATCTTGAACTTGCTTACGGGTATCTGCTTTCAGTTGTGCCATTCTATAATAAATAACACAAATATTCATTTATCTAGCATAAAAAGAACAAACCTTATTCACAGCAGTCACTGTTTATTGCTACTTTTATTAAAATCGTATCTCTAAGCATGACAGTGCTATTGTTCCCACTAATTATTTTATGTTGAATGCATTTTTAATGATTCCAGACTTTTCTTCGAAACAGATGTTCCTTGAACAGTTTTCACTTGTTTTTTCCTGGTGTTGGAGTGCTTAAATAAGTTGGCACCAATTTGTTAGGTTATAAAACTGGGTACTTTGCTGGAACCAGTTTTATATTAGCATAAAACTTGAGCACACTGGGCCCTGAGTGTTTCCCCATGGAAAGGAAGTAGCCCTTCTTACCGTTTTATTGCTTCATTCATCAGTGTTTTATTTGCAAATTGCACTTCCTTTGGTGGATGTCTTTTTCTATGTTAATAAGCTACAAGCCAGTGTTGCCCAAGAATTGTGTAGCCCTTCAGGGTTAATTTCAGAAGCAAAGTAATTCAATTCCCCAGCAATTCCCTGGAAAAGATAAGTATAGGACAAGATTAGTACAGACATAAAAGCAAGCCTTAAATATTCCTTCTGAGGTAGCTACTCACATATTTATCTCCACCCTTAAACCTTAATTACAAAGAATGTTGGAAATAATGCCAATGTCATGACTCACACTTGTTGCCGTAGGCACCACGTACAAGTTGTGAAGGCCCTCTTGTGAGAAACCAAGTTGGTTCTGCACCTCCGAGGTAAGATAATTGCCTACCTGTTCAGAGTCATTACTGACCATTATCAATTTTTTGTCTTAGAAGCAATTATGGGTCTCATAAAAGTCCATGATACTGCTGAACAATGCATCTGTACTGCACACTTTTAATACCATATCAATTTTTCATGATTAAATTTAACTTACCTTTTCTTTCCTCTTTCCGTCTCTTACATGATAAGTAAAGTGAGTTTATTAAGGCAAAAGAAATATTATACTCCTTGGAAGTTTTAGAAAATGAAGGGAGAGGCATTTGCCCTTTGCTCTCCATCTCACACGATTGCAAATGTATCACATATAAGGGCCAAATGCTAAAAATAATTTGCTTCTGTGTTATCTTGTATTATTATTGCATGAACACAGCATTTAAAAGTCGGGGAGAAGGGGGAATTTCATTAGCTAAGCACTATTTTTCTTGTACTGTGCAGCGGTACTATTTTGTGTGTATGTTGAAATCAAAGTAATTTTCCTTGAGGTCAGAAAGCCTAGCTCTACAGAAAATGGGGAAAAACTTCCATGCTTCTGACAAGTTACAATTTCTCTTCAAGTCAGATTGAAATACCCATGAGAATATACTTTTGTTGAATAAAATATTAATAGGTCATAAAAAGATGCACCATCTCCCCTCATCGTTGACTGGTGACCTAATCATATAATTTTCAATACAATGGTATTGGTGCAATTTGATACACTCATCATTACTGATGTAGTGTCACAAATCTCTCGTGAAGAAATCACCTCCTTCTTTTCTCCTACTCTTAACAATATGCTATGCAAATAATTAAACCACATTATCATGTCTCTGATGAAAGACATATCAATCCGAAATGCTATTAAAGTTAGAGGTTATATGTCCTTAAATTGAGCTGTGTGCCATTAAGCTAGTAGACTTTTATCACAAAATTGGTATTGAAAAAATTATTTTCAGAGCCTAGTTCATTCAATATGAAATGCCCAATTTCAACTCCAAAGTTTAGTGGACTATATCTCAAACAAGGAGCCATATAATTAATCAAACCTAAACCTAAACAGCTAAACAGCTTTGCCTTCCAACAGTAGCTCGTATGTGCCAGCAGCAAAGAAGCCTGGAGAGGGGTGGTGATGAAGTCGCAAAAGGCATTTTTCACAGCTTGCTTAGAATTTAGCATTGTTTTCTTGCAAAAAGTGGTCCAAAGCCTGGAAAAAGTAGACGTCAGTTGGTGCAAGGTCTGGGGAACTTGGAAAATGATAGTTTCCACATCCACTTTTCTAGTTTCTGCAGTGGTTCGAGGATGGAACTCATATTCAAAAGTAACAAGAACTTTCGACTTATCCATGGTGTCACAAATGTTGCTCTAAAAAGTTTGAGAAAATAATCCCAAGGCAAAACATGCATTTGAAAGAATGAGGATGCACTTTCACAATAAAAATAAGGCAAGAAGTATCAAGGGAAAGGTTAGAGGTATCAACTGTCAGGTTTAATACATAAGGAAATTCGACATTTCCTACTGTTCTGAAGTTTTACTGTGGAATCTTTAAAATATACACAAAATATTTTCTATCTATCACAATTCTAATGATATTTGTTTAATAAAGAAAATACAGCAATGTGGTGGATAATCTTCAGAACTCTTGTAAATAAAAGCTAGAATCCCTGTGTTGTGTGCAATGGCAGATACAGCCAATTTTCATATTTGTGTAGAGAGAATATCCACACTGGATTCAGACAGTCTGCTGAGCAAATATTATCCTTATTTTAGGAAAATTATTTAATCTTTTAAGATACTATTTTAGTTTTATTTATGAAAAGTATGGGTGATTATTTTTACTATATAATCAATATAAAGGTTTTTACTATATAGAAATAAGTTCTAGCTACATGTTCTAATTATTTAATTAGTATAAGCCATATACCTGAAATTGTACGATTTGGACATATAATTAAGTAAAAGTAAATTGCATAATTAATGAAAATCCAAAATGTCTATATTTATACTTTACTTTTAGCAACAATTGTAACTTGATACATCATTTTTATAAATACATAGGTAGGAGTTTTAAAAGTCTTATATTTTGGACACTAATTAATCACTAAATGACTTTAATCATCAAAGCTATTTTTCAAAGTCCCTGATAGGAAAACAATTTTTTTTTTATTATATAGAAATACTCCTGAACAAGAATCTATTAGTGTAATATTTCATTTTCATGTACATAATAGTCCATAGAAAATAGTTAGATTTTACTTTCCTATTTATTAGTCTTAATTATAAATGTTATAATTAAGCACCTATGTTTACATAATCAAATATTTTCAAAAAAATCTTTAAAATATATTTAGTAAATCCATCACAGTTTTAATACGTAATTCTTCATGTAAGAGAAAGAATATATCACAGTCTTAACCAAATATTCGAGACCTCTTCAAAACGTGCTTCTTTATCCCCGATACACGTGCATTCATCAGTGAGTGGCTGGGGTTTTATGGCTCTTTCTAACGCTGTGCTTAACTTCCTGTGTTTCCTATGTGACCACAGTCTTGCACATTGCACCTTATTTTGTGCTGCTATAACAGAATGCTTGTACCTGGGTCATTTGCAATGAACAGAAACTTGTTTCTTGAGTTCTGGAGTCTGCGCAGTCCAAGATCAAGGTTCAGGAACCCAGGGAGTGACTTCTTGCCATGCCATCAGGTGTCAGAAGACAGAAAAGCAAAGAGAGAAAAGGAGGCCAAAATCCCCCTTTAATGATGTTGCTACTCCCACTGGTGAGGCCCACATTCCTCTGCCTCTCAAAGGCCCCATCTAACCTAACTCCATGACAGTAACATTTCAACATGAGTTTTAACAGAGACAAACATTAAACCCAGAACCACACATATCCTCCTTTAGAGAAATTGTAGAAGTCACTTTCAATTCTTCATGAATACAAACATCTCAAAGATTCTCTTTACCAAGACTCATTTACATTCCAACAATGCTATGTTTTATATTTTTCCTATGACATTTGGTTTCCTCTAATATTAGCAACCAATTTCCAAAGAAGTTCCATACCATTGTTTTGAGAGAATTTAAATACAGAATCTAGAACATAATACCAATTGCCACCTTTAAAAAAAAACAGTGTATTAAATGCATTTCTTAGAAGTAGAAATATTCTGAATAGCGGATTGAATAAAGGCATTTTAAAATACAACATTTTAATGGGTTACTCATTAAATTTTACAAACTTGCTAATGTCTCTCTCTTTTTCTTTGTTTTCTCTTCCTATGTCCTTGTTTCTAAACAAAACATTTTTTTTTAAATGACAGAGACTAGGACATGTATTATTCTTAATATCATCCTCAGCAGGCTCAGCTGATTGTCTGTGAGGGAGTTTAGGACACAATTTCACCACTTTAAATTACTCTCTGAACGTGGCCCTTAATCCTTTGTACGCTCTTTAAGTCAAGCTGGACTGTGCTTACAAACCAACTGTAAGACCTTTGTTTCCTAAAACATTGTTTGAACTTCAGGATATATTGTTCTTGCTGCATTTTATTTTCACGTTGCCACTATGTAAAATTGTCTTACTACTTAGCTGTGATATAATAGTTCAGTAGTTCAGTAGTTCACGCCCACTCCCTTGACGCTTCAAAGTCGCATGTCTGCCCCCCAAGTTACCATGAGACTTGACTCTGTCTGGTTCCCGTTCTACTGTATCAGCGTTACTTATGAAAGTGCATGACATGGAGAATTTACTAAACTCTGCTCCTGAGATTTCTGCATATTTGTCTTTTTTTCTTTTCTTCAGTATTATGTTTAGTACTTTAAATGAAGTGTATGGTCCTTTGCCTATAGGAGTTACTGTATACCTGGCCTTACAGTTTTCCATACTTCTATGCTCTTTTCAGATAGAGGTTTCTGAGCTATTAGTCAGGAGCATTGTCTGAGATCTTTCTTACCTGCCCGCCCCCGTTGTATAATGCTATAAAGTCAGGCAGACCTTCCCATGTATCATCTTCATTGCAAGTGTAAACTCTGTTAAAATGAGAAATTGAGGGGTGGCTCCTGTGGCTCAGTGAGTGGGGCGCCGGCCCTACGTACCGAGGGTGGCAGGTTCAACTCCTGCTCCGGCCAAACTGCAACAAAAAATAGTCAGGCATTGTGGCAGGCACCTGTGATCCCAGCGACTAGGGAAGCTGAAACAGGAGAATCACCTAAGCCCAGGAGTTGGAGGTTGCTGTGAGCTGTGACAGCACCGCACTATACCAACGGCGATAGAATGAGACTCTGTCTCTACAAAAAAAAAAAAAGAGAGAGAGAGAAATCGAATGCCCTTGGTAATTCAATTCTTTATTTTGTTTGTCAAGTCAATGTAAACGTATTTTGAGGTGTTGATAACTAATATTGTAGTTCCTTTAAACTCACGACAGATTGTATTTTATTTTATTTTTTATTTATTTATTTTTGAGACAGAGCCTCAAGCTGTCACCCTGGATCGAGTGCTGTGGCATCACAGCTCACAGCAACCTCCAACTCCTGGGCTCAAGTGAATCTCTTGCTTCTGCCTCCCAAGTAGCTGGGACCACAGGCACCCGCCACAATTCCCAGCCATTTTTTGTTTGCAGCCGTCATTGTTGTTTGGCAGGCCTGGATTGGATTCGAACCCACCAGCCTGTTGAGCCACAGGCGCCAAGCTGACAGATAGTATTTTAGTATGTGTGTGTATATATATATATATATATATATATATAAATAAAAGGCAAGCTATAATCTTCATATTCATTTCAATAATCTTTTCTTTTTCTCTATTTTTATTTTGAACAAATATGCTTATCATGAACCAAATTTGATTTTCAGTATTCAAATCAAGAATGTACAACTCATCTTTCAAAATCCAGCTTGGTACTAAACTTAATTTATGAATAAATTTAGGAACTTTAATTTACATATCTGCATGAGTTTTTCTCTTAGAGTTTCCTCTGTAGTTTCCTAAAATTATCATCTAATATCTGATGACCATGAGACCACTGATACCATCTTACATTGTCCAATATAAAATTGTTACTAGTCAGTGGTTTTTGATAAACAATAATGCCCAAACTAAAGACTGCTAAATCATTCTAATGGCAACTCGAACTAATAACAAAATTATAATAATAAAAGAAGTATTTGGATGACAATGTATCAGTGAAAGTTATAATTAAAAACTCTATCTCCAGTTGATTTTCGGGATATGGTAAAATCATATCATTTCCTTTTCTAAGAGTTGAAGAATATCCCCCATAATATTTTGATTCGCATTGTTTCCCTTGGACAGCACTGCAATAGCTCTTCCTTCCCACTTTGAATAAAATAGAATTCAAATAACACATGATCTGTATATTTTGTGGACAAATTAATTAAGAAGTACAGTAAGAAGTTATTCTACTGGACATACATGTCTTTTTCAGGAAAAAGTAAGTTATTTTTCTGTCTGATAAAAGTAGACTATATTCATGAATGGAAAGAAGAAAAAATATAAAGACACCTCTTGATTCCCACAAATGGCAGATATGAGATTTTAATAAAATGCAAGTGAGGTTGCTTTTGTAACTTATCAACATTATGCTAGATTGGAAAGAAATAGTGATGAAAGTTAGACTAGAAAAAAATATTAATAATAATATTAAAAATTTCTGACTAAAAATTAATGCAAATATTTTATAATCTTAGATGTTTTATACAAATAATTTACTCTATTTCTTATAAATAGGTATTGCATATACTTAAAATAGTATCTCTAAAATATAATGTAAAAATATTCTAGCAGGTCAATGAAACAGAATAAATAGCCTAGAAACTAATTATAATATAATCCAATGTAATTTTAAAAATCTATGTATGAAAAATAACCAAAGGAAAATGCACTCCAGCTAACACACAGTATGTTTTCTGTAATTACGTCAAGAGTAATTTATTTTTACTGACTTTTTAAAATTCGTATTATGCTTTTTCTACTTTTAATTAATTACAACAACTATATACTTTAAGAATAAGACATACTCAAAACTTTAAAGTGTTTGGGACTTTACCTAACAAATGCAAACAGTATTACCCTAATTCTTTGTACCCTCAATGAACCTGAAGTAACAACTAAAAAATTTGAGATTCACTGAAATTAAAAAAATAAATGTTAGATTTTTTAAAAAAGATAATAAAATAGATTTTTACAATAATGATAATAATAAAATGTGCCTATCTCTAAGAAAAAATAAATTATTTATATTTACTTAGTAACATTTCACCATTAAAAGTGATGAGTTCTGGATCTATTGCTCATCACAGCAATGTCATTTAATTTAGTAGGAGTCTTATAGCTGCCAGAATTAGCTAAGCTCTTTTGCTGAGCATCTAATTAAAGTTTGTGTTGGGTTTTAAAAGAGAATTTAATTTATTTTAATCTAACTTATTACATGAAAAATAATTGATTCTGTTTAAAAGAAAATAGGTAAGAGCTCCAGTCGGGCAGTTGGTTAGCAAATGGTACTGATAAAAGAAAATAGGGGATATTCCATTACAAATGTGAACAATATAAACAAGATTTCTGGACCATTCTTCTGCCTCTCTTTGGAGAAAAGTCACGCTGTGACTTTGGTGTTTGCACAACATTTACGTTAATACAATAAACAGATTGTGTTATTATAATGCAATTGTTTCCTGGTTTCTTTTGCACAAGCAGTTAGGCTGTTCCCTGCACAACCAAACAAATAACCATCTTGTCAATCATTTATTTTAACTAGTTTATTTAATAAAGTAATAACTGTTGCACCAAGAAGATTGAACTAAAAATTGAGTGGACTGACAAAGAACTTAGAATATCTACCCTTGTTGAAATAGAAGAATGTGTCTACCTCAAAAAAAAAAAATCAGTATTATGGTATCATCAACTAATGAAAGTATTAAAAACCATCAATTTATCTACCATAAATAGTTTTGGATTAAAAAAAATATTTTACACCATCTTTACATCACATCGTTTATTCAATGACTATTTCCTGAGTGCCCGCTGTGTATTAGAACCTATGAAACACAGATGGGTTCGTGACTATTGAACCAGATCAATAGTGTGTGAGATAGACACTGTGTGTGAGATAGAAATGGGCCCCTGGGGACAACTGGCAATGATAGTGGCACAAAATAATGGTAATTATTCACATTAACTTTTATTTAGTTATTACATGAATATTTCTCCTCTAAGCAATTTATCATTATGTTTGATTGTGGTAAAACACTCACAAAATTCGCCACTTTGACAATCTTTATGCATACAGATCAGGAGTATTAACTGCGTTCTCTCTGTTGTGCAATCACCATCCTTGCCTTCCGTCTCTAGAACTTTTCATCACCTCGTCTCCACCTCTGGCAACTTTTATTCCACTTACATGATAGGACTTTATAGGCATAGCCAACAAATATGTATTTTACTTCAGCTCTCACCCCCCACTCAGGCTCTGAGCTGGACTGTCCGGAGGCGACTTGCATGCAGGTTGCCAAACACATAGCCTCCCTGGCCAGGAGCAGGGGAAGCAGGTGAGAAATGCCTCCTCCTTAATAGCCTGGGGGACTGTGCTGAGGTGACTTTCTGTGTTTTAATTATTATATTTATTTCAAAAGTAAGGGTGTCCAGGTGTTTTTTTTGCATGGATGAATTGTACAGTATAATGCTGAAGTCAGAGCTGTTAGCGTGCTTTTCACCAGAGTGGTGTACATTATACCTAATAGATACGTTTTTACCCCTCACACCTCTCACCTTCCCCCTTTTTAGTTTCCAATGCCCTTCCCACCATTTTATCACGGTGTACTGTGTACCCATCCTTTACCCCCCCCTTAATGAGAACAGTGGTATTTGTTTCTTCCATTCCTGAGACACTTCACTTGGGATAATGTGCTCCAGTTACATCTAAGTTGCTTCAGAGGACATAAATTTATTCCTTTTTATGCCTTAGTAGACCCAGAACATATGTATACACATTTTTTTTTGACCTGGGCTGGGTTTGAACCCGCCACCTCTGGTATATGGGGCTGGCACCCTACTCCTTTGAGCCACAGGCACTGCCCTATACACATTTTCTTAATCCACTCATCAAATGTTGGGCACTTATGTTGATTCAATATATTTGCAACTATAAATTGTGCTGCATTAACATTTGGCTACAGTTGTCTTTTTGATAAAATTACTTCTTTTCAGTCAAGAGAAAGAAATAAAAAACAAATAAATTGAGAAAGAGGAGGTCAAACTATCCCTTTTTCCAATGCTATGACCTTATATCTAAAAAGCCCTAAAGACTCCTCCAGAAGACTCACAGAATTGATAGATACATATATCAAAATTTCAGGTTACAAAATCAGTAGCATTTCTATAAATTAATAACAGTCAATTTGAGAGTCGAATCAAGAACTTGATATCATTTATAATACATGCAAATAACCTAAAATACCTGGGATTATACTTAACCAAGCAGAGGAAAGACCTCCACAAGAACTGCAAACCTTGCCTGGTGTGGTGGTTCACACCTGTAATCCCAGCAATTGGGAGGCCGAGGCTAGTGGATTGCCTGAGCTCACAGGTTCGAGAACAGCCTGAGACAGAGTGTGACTCCTACTCTAAAAATAGCTGGGTGTTGTGGCTGACACCTGTAGTCCCAGCTACTTGGGAGGCTGAGGCAAGAGAATTAATTGCCTGAACCCAAGAATTTGAGGTTGCTGTGAGCTATGATGCCATGACACTCGGCACTCTACTGAAGGTGACAAAGTAAAACTCTGTCTCAAAACAAAAAACTGCAAGCATTGAAGAAAGAAATCAGGGATGACGCAAACAATGGGAAAGAACCAATGCTCCTGGATTGAAAGGATCAACATTGTTAAAATGTCCATGTTGCCCAAAGTGATTTGGAGATTCAATGCAATACCTATCAAAATACCAATATCATTGTTCACAGATCTGGAAAAAATAATCCTAAGATTCATAAACAACAACAACAGGAAAGCGTTTGAGTAGCCAAAGAAATCTTAAGCAAAGAGAACAAATCTGGACGCATCTCATTGCTGGACTTCAAACTATACTACAAGGTTATGGTAACCAAAACAGTATGGTACAGACCAGTGGAACAGAAGAGAAAAGGCAGGAATACAATCTTACAGCTACAACCAAATGATTTTCAAAACAGACAAAAACATTCACTGTGGACAGTATGCCCAGTTCAGTAAATAATGCTGGGAAAATTAGATAATGATGCTCTTACCTTACCTTCACAAAAATTAAATCAAGACGGACTCGAACTTAAGTGTAAGACTTTAAAACACACAAATTCTAGAAGAAAATGTGGTTAAAACTCTGTTAGACATAAGCTTAGGCAAAGAAGTTATAACTAAGAGCCCAATGACAAATAAAATGACAACAAAAATAAATGAATGGGACATAATCAAATTTTAAAGTTTCTGTACAGAAAGGAAAATAATCAACAGAATAAATAGGAAATCAACAGAATATTAGAAATAATTCACAAACTATACATCCAAGAAATAACTAATATTAAGAATCTGCGAAGAACTGAAACAAATTGATCAGAATAAGAAATGGCGGTAGAAGCTGGTGGTTTGTTTGAGCTTGGGGTTTGAGACTATCGCCTAAGCAAGACCGAGAATCCAGTGTTGAGGCAGACACCTGTAGTCCCAGCTACTTAGGATGCAAAGATAAGATGATCACTTGAGCCCAATAGTTTGATGTTGCTGTGAACTATGACGGCAGGACACTCTACCCAGGGCGACAGAGGGTGGCTTTGTCTCAAAAAAAGAAAAAAATTGGATAAAAGACATGAGCAGAATTTTTTTTCAAAAGAAGATCAATCAGTGGTAAGGAAGCATGTGGAAACAGCCCTCAGCTAATCACTGAGGAAATTCAAATAAAACCACGTGAGATACCACCCTACCCCTATCAGAGTGGCTGTCAATAAAAAATAAAAAATAAATAGATATTGTCATGAATGTGGCAGAAAAGGAAGCTTATATGCATTTAGCAAGTGTGTCAATTGGTATATCCTCATGAAAAACAGTAAGGAGATTTCTTAAAGAACTAAAATTAGATGTACCACCCAGTCCAGCCATCCCACTGCTGGGTACCTGCACAAAGAAAAAGAAGTCATTCTAGCAAATAACTTATTTTTTGTATCTTTCCAGAATATTAGGAATGCAAGTTTTTTTTTTTTTTTTTTTTGTGAAAGACTATTGCAATGTCATTCTTTAACTTGTAAGCCCCTCATTTGTATGAAGACATCTGTCACAATACCAGAACACTGAGGCTAAACATAATATCCCAACTTTCTTAAATGGTATGGTTTTTAACCCAAACAACTCTAGCCTAGTAGACTTAATTGGGAGGCTCTGCAATGTGTAACTAGTCTGAAAGTTTTCAGTTGTTCCATTGCCCCCAGTGTCTTGATTACATAGATTGACAGAGAGCAAAGGCTCTTATCCTTTTACCCATAATAAAAAATGTATTTTAATTATCATTCAGTGCATGAAATTTATTAAGCACGTTCCATGTGCCAGGGATTGAGAAGTAATCAAAAAAGTCAAAATCTTGCCCTCATGGAAATAGACACACACACACACACACACTCATTCCTTTGACTAACCATTGCAAACTTGTTCTTTTTATTCCACTCATTCCCTTCTATTCACTCATTTTTAGGTATGAAAATTAAAGATAAAAGTAATTTGCTCTTCGGAATTCACTGACTGATTCAAGACTCACTAAGGAATATTGACACTCCACAAACACACTGCCAGGACAGAAAATCTGGGGTGCTTTAAAAACCAACTAATTTGGTGTTATCTAAGTTATAACAGGAAGAATAATTTATTTTTAAAAAAGAAAATGGGTATTATATGGAGCTCTTGCATACAATTACCATGGCTAATAAAATAGTGTAGGGTTTAATATTAAAAACAAAAAAAACAAAAAAAAACTTAGGTCTTCTTGCAGGCATCTATCGCCAACATCCAGGCTTTTTCACTGAGCTGCTTTTGAGATAGAGCTCTATGAATCTATGTTTACATACCCTGTTTTTAATCTAAATGGAGAATCTTATATTTATTTCTGTCAAAATCTTCTTTATTGGTTTTAGTCCATGATTCCAGCATATCAAGATTTTGAACTCTGCCATTGTCATGAAATATATTAGATAATCCTCCTAAATCTGGGTAGTCTACAAATCTGGAAAAGGTGGCTTCTATGTCATGATCTGTGTCACTGTTAAAAAATACTACACATTTCTGTCGTTCTGCTTCACACATCTCTCTGGTTAGCTTCATTCCTTCATCAACATTTGGGAGTTACATTTGCATATCAAATTATGAAGCCCCCTTGTTGATTATCCTATGACTCAAGTCAGGATTTTCTCATTATACAGAAAACACCCTAACAGACTTTCAAATATGTTACTGTATTTTTTATTTTAATATTTCCCTGAGGTAACAATAACCCATTTATGAATATGGAGTTAAGGTTTTCCTAGCCCCATCCCATCACAGATAATAATGGCCTTCTTTCCATTTATAAGTTCACCACCACAGATACCAAACGAGATTCTGGTGTCACAGCATATTGGAGGTCATTCTCAGAACCACAAGACAGACGGAAGCGAGCAATCACTCTGGTGTCCCTGCTGTGGGGACAGGCAGTGTTCTCAGTGATAACACGATCGCTCAAGTTCTCCCTCTTTACCGTAGTAATTTCCAACTGGAAAGACTTCTGCCTTGTTTAGAAGGTCTTAGTATCTATGAGAGCTGTTGAATAGGACCTAAGTCTACTCAGGTGGGGCTGTGTTCTCTTCATCTAATTCTAAAACCATTTTTTGGCAAGATATGTTTCTTTGGGTATAAGTTTCATTCATCTGATGAAATGCTATTAATAGGATGATTAAAAGAATATTGGTAACAAGATGTTTTCCTTCTTTTTTTTTAGTAACACAATGCTTTTTCTTAGATAAATGCATAGGGCAAGGAAGTAGCCAGTGATGAATTTAAATCTTTATTTTAATCAACAATTACCTACATTACTTTTGGCAAGATCTTTAGACTTTCTAAGACTCTATTGCTTCATCAGCCAGAGACAGAAGAACAAACTTCACCAATGCCACAAAGTTTTTGTAAGAATAGAGATTATATTGTAAATAACACATTTTAAAGATTCACAAAATGTTAAGTCTAATTCTCCATTAGTATATGAGCATTGTCTTTTAAAGTGGTCATTCCTTCCATAGATACTTTGAATTCATAACCCCAGGAGGAAGACATCTTTATTCTTACAGAGTTATGTTACATAGTGATACCTTTTCTTTTTATCTTTACTTTAGATTCTGTGATCCCTAATTTTGCTAATTTTTCCCCATAATTTTTTAGAGAGCATGATGGGCTTTTTACTATTGTCAACATTTATAGAGGTGTATCACACCTGACAACTATTAGTCTTAACTCCATGGATACTTGGCAAATCATTAACCTCTCTGAACCTCATTCCCCTCATTTATAAAAGAAGAAACTAACATTTGCTTTAAGGCACCATTTCAACAATTAGAGATAATATATGTGAAATACTTCACACCTGATTGGTACACAGGAAGCCCTGGATAAATCATAGCCATATTTACTTTTCCTTTTCAATTAAAAAATGTAATGTACCTGGGCCGTTATGAAAGTTTTGACATACACAAAGAACAAGAGACATAAAATCCACATGGATAGAAATAAAACCCAGCAAAACTGGTAAGCCAAATAAGTTGAAATTTGCACAGGGAAATCAGAAAGGACTGTCTACTGTGTTTTTTGGAAGTGAAATGATAAACCATAACATAGTCTATCTCAAAATTTTGTAGTGATCACATATAATAAACAGAAAAGGAGAAAGGATATCTTCAGATATTCTTACCTTATTCCTCTATCTTCTCACAAAATTACTAATACCGTCTTTCCTCTTCAAGCAAATAATAAATTTGTATCAACAGCTTAATTCTCAGTAAGTGCCATTAAATCAAGTTTGGCCTAAAACTGCCTCTGTACATAGTATAAGTTTGGACATAATTTTTTCTCTATGCAAAATCATAACTTAACATCGGAAACATGGGACCAGCCCCAACTGGGCCTGTTCTGTTGATGAGCAAATGTTGAGTTACCTTGTATGTGTAACAGAGTAAAGAACAGCCAGCAGTAGCCTGGGCATGTGCACGAAAAAGCTCTGAACTCTAAGTGCACCCAGAACAATTGAGTCTTCCCTTCACAACCAAAAAGACTGGGACACAATCAGGGTCTAAACGTGGGCTTGCTGCCTGGTGTGCACCAAAACCAATGCCACACCACAGCCTTCGAGGGAAGAAAGCTTTTATTGGAAGACCAGCCTGCAAGGAGATGGGAAGTGGGCTCCACTTTGTCTCCATGCTTCAGGTTCTGGGGCAAGTTTTATTGGCTTGGTGGGGAAGAATAAGTGATCAAGAATGTTGATTTGGTAGAATCTGATGGGAGGGCTTTAAATATGACAATTTACAGAGGGGGATATTGGGGCAGATGTTGGTCCCAGATCTTTTGGGCCGACCAACTCCCTTGATTCTGAAAAAGGTTCCTGCATTCATTTCTAGTCATGTGTTGCTTCTGTGGGTTCCAAGAGAAGGAATCATTGGTTCAGGGTGTTCTTAGATGGCGAAGGTTTTTCTATTGCACATGCTCAGGCTACATGACAAGCAGATTTTCTTATTCTTACAAGGTTAACTCAACATTTAGCTATCAACCAGTAGACCCACCTCGGTCTGGTTTGCGGCTACACATGGATGTATAAACAGAGTGTGACCCATTCTCATAATAAGTATCCAAGCCGTAGCCAATCACAGCAGCGGAACTTCTGTCAACCACAGGCAACCAATCCTTCAAACCAAGTTCAAGTAGGAGAAGGCCCCGCGGTACCCAGTCCAGCTGTTTCTGCACCTCACTTCCATTTCCTGTATGTCACTTCCTTTGTTCACTCCACAAATGTCATCTGACGATGCTGCAGCCCAGGAGTCACCCTGAACTTATTCCAGTTCTAGAGATTGCTCAATGTGTGAATTGTTCTTTGCTCCATTGAACTCTACTAGATCTAATTTGTCTGAAGTTTTCATTTGTTTAACAGTACAGAGCTAATTCTTCTCACACAGCATTGCAGAAGCTATCTTATTATAAAAGTTGAGCTGTTAGTAATTAATAGCATAGCCTTTTAAAACAAACAGATAAAACTGGGTTTGAATTTAACCTATTTTCTCGCCGAGTCACAACACAGAAGTGACTTAACCTTGCTTATGATTTCTAGTGCTATAGCTATGCATAACGATAGTCTATCTTCATTGAGCATGCAGTGATATAAATGAGAAATGCTTAAAAGTTCAGCACTTAGTACACTGTATGGCAGGCAGTAAATAACTGAAAGCCCATTGCTATTTCTTCTTCTAGTCCATTTAAAACCTACTTTCATGTACTAATGCTCATAATGGGTACTGGAAATCAAAATTATTTTGCATTTAGAATATAAATTTTAAGACTGTATTTATTGCTCAACAAGTTCAGATACGACCATTTGGATGCTATATAGTGTTCCTTATGAATTAACCATGTAAAGCTTAGTGCTTTTGCAAAGCTGCCAAGGATTTTACCTGAACACAGGTTTTATATAAGTAAAAAGAGAATTAAACCATACTCTCAAGAGATCCTTAACATCTGTCAGCAAATTTAGTTCGGGAAGGCCATCAATGCATTTTGTTAGAGTTGTACAGCTCTTGTTGATACAGCTATTATTGCTAAATGGTCTAACATTTTGTACCTGACTCCTCCATCAAACCTAATTCCTGGTGTCATCTTTATATACTTCAGTGCATCTACCCAAATGTAAAAACATATGGAAATGACAGTCACCATGATGGGGCATTTCCTGCCCTTAATCATGCCTCCTGAAGAGATTCTCAAGTTTTCTGGTTCAGAAGACGAGTGTATGGACTCTAGGTTCTCAGCTCGTATAAGTAAGATGATTTGGTGTTTTATATGACTTCCTTTTCCTTGCATAGTGTTTTAGAAACCCCAAGTTCACTCACTCTTCTCACCTGAAGTCGGTGCTCTAAAGAAGAAAACATATTCTCTAGTCTATACGCCTACAAGTCTCCACAAGGAACAAAATTCAGTTACTTAAACAATTATGAAAATTGGTCTGAAGATACAGTTATACATCTACAAAATAAGTACTCACTGAAAACTTGCTATTTATTTTTCACAAACTATGCAAGGCTAAGAATATAACAATAACTAGAACATTGCCCCTGCTTTCCAAGGAGGTCCCTGATTAGGACATGGGAACACACACATATGTGAAGAAGTGAACAAAAATACAAAATGCAGTGCTATTTTGCCAGAGATAGGGAAATCAATTAAAACTAAGATAAAATGTTTCTTTTTTCTTTTCTTTGTTTTAGAGACAGAGTCTCACTTTGTCTTTGTCACCCTGGGTAGAGTGCCAGGGCATCACAGCTCACAGCAACCTCCAGCTCTTGGGCTTAGGCGATTCTCTTGCCTCAGCCTCCAGAGTAGCTGGGACCACAGGTGCCCCCCACAATGCCTGGCTATTTTTTGTTACAGGTTGGCCAGGGCCGGGTTCGAACCTGCCACCCTCATTATATGGGGCTAGTGCCCTACTCACTGAATCACAGGCATTGCCCGATAAAAATGTTTTTATAACTATGCAAGGCTTCCCAAATAAAGTGACATTTGAGGTATGAGAAGTTTGTCATTTGAGCCAGCGGAAGAATTGAATGAGGGTAAAGAATTGGTAGGGAGTCTCAACCAACGAGAGAGAAAAGAAGAGGCTAGAGGAGAGAAGAGGAGAAATGGAGGGAATGACGGAGGGAAGGAGAAAAGGGAAGGAACAGGAGAGGAGACAGAAGGAGAAGGAGAGAGGATGAAATTTAAGAAGTGAGCATGGCAGGCTCCGAGCATTATCCAGCCTCCAACTACTAATGGGCATTGATGAGATTCTCATGGGAACAAATTATTGGTACAAACACCCCCGTCCTAAATCCGTAAGTCAGTAATACCCATACCCACACAGTTGTCACCTACAAGAAAACGAATGTAGTGGTTATATGTCCAAAGTTAACTTTATACGAAGTTTTTAAAATGTATGTCCTCCTGACTCCTATGACCATAAATAGAAAAGATGTGTTATGAACTGCATTAAAGGTTTCTCACACCAGTGTAATTTCAGAAATCCACCTGCCATATCAGGATTTTTATCATGTTTGTAGCTGATGACAGAATCCCTTTGCCAATTTATGTGTGGTTTAGATAAACTGGCACTGATGCAGATAATCTCATAAACTACATTATCAAACACGTTTGTTAGATTGAGCCATAAATCTAAAGAGAAACTTCTCACTTCAGTATTTCTACACTTTTAAATTCATTTTTAAGAGGAAAAAGAAATATTATTTATACAATTCTGTAGCATTTTGTTCTGAATTTTTCATAAATACTGAATAGTTCTTTGAACTTAAATGTTTAAATCTAAGATGAATTCAGTACTTGATGGAAAACAAAGTGTAAATGTGCTTTCATCCACGCAGTTCAGCACAAGTGTGTCATTTGCAAGTAATGTACCCTAAGAGATATCATTCATTCCTTAAAATTAATATAAATTAAGTATAATAATGTGTGTTTATGCTAAAGACGAATTTAATCAGAAAATTTCAATTTACAAAGATAATTTAAAAGCAAGTCATTATGTCTAAATGGTCCAGTTGGTTATTTCCATTTTGTACTTTACCTTGAAACCTAAATTAACTACATCATAAAATGGAGTTTTATAGATTACCAAAAATATTTCGAATTATACTCTGAAGCAAAAGAATAGCCCTTAAGGTCACTCTTCTGCTTCATCCTAATTGACTAGCAGTTTCTCATAAGTTCTAGCTAATTGGTATAGAAATAAGTCATCAGACTATTTTACTCTAAGATAGAAGGTCAGCAGACATCCAGTAGTAATATGCTATCCTTTTTCTAGCACAGATTTAATAGATAATTATCTTTCTTAAAGCCAGCATCCTATAGGCTCAAACATGACAGTGGATTAATAGTATTACAGTAATTGTGATAATTGAACTAATTTCCTATACACACTCACGTTCCTATACACACTAAGTATGACAAGTGGCAGGCAAACATGTACACAGATTGAGAATTCAGATTTAAATGTATCAATGATTATTGTTTCAGTGATTTTGATTTGTCGAATGAGAACATTATTGGTATTTGCAGAAGAAAAATGAACTTCACAGACACCAGGCCAAAGTGAAGGTGTCAGGTTGAGCCAGGCAATAAAGGGTTGAGGTTGAGTCAGGTTGATCCCAAAGACCAGGATCCAGCAAGGAAAATGAAACAGTGGATTGAGTCCAGACATCACTGATGGGACGCTGCCACCAAACCTGCCCAGTCTCTTGCATATATAAAGAAAATATTTCTGTTCCCCATAATGGAGGAGAAAGTAGATAGTTTCAGGAGGGAAACAATGCATATACATTACACAATGGTGCACATTTTATAAGAATGTGCTCAATTTAAAAAGGTAGTGTAAAGTGGTGCCTGTGGCTCAACGGAGTGGGGCGCCAGACCCATATTCCGGAGGTGGCGAGTTCAAACCCAGCCCTGGCCAAAAACTGCAAAAAATTAATAATAATAATAATAAATGTAATGCAAACTGATGAAGAGAATTTCCTGTGGGGAAATGGAAATTACAGGTAGGTATGAAGATGAAGGGTTTAGCTAATTAAAAAAAATTATACTCTCATGAGTGACTTGAGTTAAACCAAATAAAATTTCAGGAAAAATAATGAAATCTTACGTAAATTTGCCCAAATAAAGGGACACATAAGCCTAAGGACATCAACAATGCTTTATCATTATTCACCAATATAAAAAAGTAAATTTTTTTTAGGAAAATGTAGAAATTGAAACATTCTTGACAATATAAAACATCACAGGGATAAATAGATAATGGTTTCATAGCACAGATTCACTGTGAGAGACAAAGTTTTGGCGTACACACACATGCAAACACACTGAATGTCAAGGCCTTCTGCTCCTGTGGTAACTCCGCTCCCCCGAGCACCAGACCAGCCCTCTGCACAGCCACAGTTCCGGCTACTCGGCACTCACCCCTCCGTTTCTTATCAGCCTCTTCACGTTAAATATCTGCTTTCCTGATCCTTGTTAGCAACGTTGAGAACTAAGACCCAAATTTCTTCTGTGGCAAAGGAAACATCTTGATAATAGACCTAAGAAGCACCACTGCCCCTCTCCCTCCCATTCAAAAAAAATAAATGTTCACATAAAGCTGCTTTAGCTATATTGGCAAGACAAATGCTGATATGTGAGTAGAAGCACAGATCCTGTGGCCTTCCTGGGTTGAGGCAGTTTTTCCACTGAACAGTGGCTGGCCTTGGAGCAAGTGGTTGCCATTCAGGAACTACCTAACATGAGATTTCACCACTTTAGTGAAATTCATTTAAGGTGCTTATCAAAATTTCTGGCTCATATATGTTAATAAATAAACAACATAGGCTTCTGAAGGATGGCTATAAATGTTAATTTAACTCACACAGCTAGAACAGAAAAAACAAACAAACAAAAATACAGTTGTAGCGACTCACTACCTAATTTTTCGGGCTACTGGGAATACTCTGCTAAGATTTCTATGTATTTTCAGATTGCCAAGGGAAAATATCGAGCTCCTTGAAAAAAGATTAAATTAAATATAATGCAGAAACTTCAGAGAATAAAATACTCTAGATGGCCATATTTGTTGAAATACCTAGCTCTGACCAATCAAGTATTGATAGTTAACGCACACATCAGGACATTTTACTTTGTTTACTTAAGAATTCTCCAGTAGATTTTGCTTGTCTACTTTTACATAGAATAAAGTAAACAAGTTTGAACTTTTTAAATAATCTAGACTATTGTTATGACACCAGTCTTTGTATTGAATTTTACAGCAGTAATTACATAGTAAATTGTTTATGGCTCTTAGCTTTGTATTAATTCATTCTTTATGCCTTTTTTTTTTTTACAGTTGTTTTGCTTGCAATGTCATACAGTCCCCTTATAAAGCCAATATAGGAATACCTCATCATCTTTTCAAGTTTTCTGCTTACCAGTATCATTGGTTTCAAAACTAAATAATGATATATACTTAAAATATATGTAATATAAAGACAGTCTGTGACTTGACATGGTGAGGAGTTTTCTAATGAGAATGCCCCTGATGTCCAGCTGGCTGGCCAGGGAAATACACATTGTCTTCAGTTATTTGGTTAGCTATAGGCAAAAAGCCTGTAAGTATACCTTTAAATGGTTCCATTTTGTGAAGGCAAGTTTAAAGTCTTTTGTGAGTTAGAAAGGAAAAAGTCCTGGACAGAACTTCATATGTGTCTTAGAATCTAATCATGCAAAAGTGATTAGGGTCAAGCTTCCTGGAGGCAGGTCTGCAGGCAGTTACCTGTATATCTCAGGAATTTCCAGACTACTCCCTAAAGATGATTAACTGCCTCCAAAAGGTCTGTTAAAGGATCCAGATGTTAAACCACTTATTTCCCCAGAACCTTGTTTTGTGGTTTTGTTTTTGATTACTTAGCATAAGAATAACTTTAGTGAAGTGGTTATCAGTTAATCTGGTTAATCCTTAGGCCAAGGTTTAAGTCATGTGTTTATTGATTAAGTTATGTGCCTATATAAGCTTTGGTGGAAGAAATAAAGTTGCTGTTTGCCTGAGCAAACTTTCAGCCTTCTTATTCTCTGGCATTTCATCACAGCCTCAACCCCTGTGGCTCTGCCCACACAAGAAGCATTCACGCAACAGTTAGCTGACTTGGTTGCCTGGAAAAATTGAGCCTAACATGCTAATACTTTATGGGGAGTCAATTCCAAGGGAAGCAAAATTGAGAAGGAAGGAGAAGTAAAGCAAGGAAAGGATAGAGGCCCTATCAAGTATGTCTCCAAGGAATCTGTCCAGAAAAAGAATGAGGAAAGAATTTGCTCCTTGGCGTCTCTGTGATCAACATTTGCCTCACAGAGTCTCAGTATGTGCCCTCACATATATCAACTTTGACTTTCTGTCCTCCCAGAGAAGTTACCAGACAACACGTTCCAAGACAGCAATGGCAATCCCCAAATTGTAAGCTCCAGGGACATGGAAAGCCAGAGAAATGTAAGAAGTGGCCTGTCTCTCTGCTGGAAGCTTAGAGGCTCAGGGCCAGGTATGGCACAGTACCTCACTTTTGGCCTTGCTTTTGGGGGACTCACAGCACACTCCTATTCTTCCCTGGCCCCAAGGGATCTAGGAATCACCAGCCAGGAGGCCAAAGAGCCTGGAACAAGATAGGAGGCTGAGGCAGGTTTATGTTGGTGTTGTCCCTGAGAAATGTGCAGGTCTGAAAACAACTATGTCAGAGGCCAAGGCCAGCAAGTAGGTGACAGCCAGGAAGAGCTGCCCCTCTGAGAGGCAGACACCATGTCCCGGACCCCAAGTCCTCTCTGCCTCACTGAGCGTGCTCGGCGCTCTTTCTTAAGAATCAGACTTTCAAACTGAAGAGTCTACCTGGCACGTAGTCTGGGTCTAAATATTTAAAATTTTTTTTAAGTAAGAAAAGAATCAAGTAAGCAGTCTATTCTCATTGCTTCCACGTATTTGATGAGCAAATGCTTTCCACGCATGTGTGGTATTTCACATCCGTTGGCAGGGCACTTGTCAAAACTAAGGGAAAATAACAGAATTTTTTAGATTAGTTCTGTCAGTGCTTTAGGAAGGTTACATTTATTATTTATTTGTGAAGTATGATTTATTAATTATAGACTCTGATCGTAAAGGCATGATTTGAAAGTTGTTTATCAAGTTTTTCCATCTCTAGCCATAGAATTAACTGATACGGATATACCAAAATGAGGTGACATTTTAAATCGTACCATCCCTTTCTTTATTAGGCAAATAGTTGTTTTATGATGCTCTATAAGTTTGATAATTTCTGCTTAAAACAAGGTGTTTTTGCTGCTCTGAAAATATTTTGAACAAGGTGGAGCCATAACAAATTACCAAGAACATATACTCACAACAAACTCAGAAGTTATTATTCATCTTCACTTCACACTCTAAGCCCAACAATAGGATAAATAATAACGTAATTTAAAGTTTATATTTCCACCTAGCACTAGGCAGAAAGAAGTCTTCTGTCTAAAATGCTAATAAAAGCTGTGAGCATCCTTTAAAAAAGTATCTATCTGCCTTTCTATTTACTCCCTAGGTAATACTACTCTTCTTATCATTTTTTTTTAATTTAATTGCTACTTTTAAAGGAGAAAATAATTCATTCACATGAGCATTACTGTCTGGATTCCTGTGTCTTCCCAATGAGAAGCAGGATGGGGCTTCAATAATCCTAACTTCTGGGCATTAGGAGAAAAGTGCTTCTTCCAAATCCACGCAAATGCAGAATCACAACATCTGAAGAGGGTGATGGTGGTTTTGCTATGGAAATTCAGTGAGCAGTAATCTTAACATTGACTGAGGATTAAGTAAATGGTGAGAAAATGGAGATCCTCTTGTATCCAGCAGTCCTTATAACTGCTAATTTACTACGTGATGCTAATTAAATGAAGCCGGCTTCATAATGGCAATGTATGGTGCCTGCGTAGGAAAGGCTGTTAACGTGATTATATCTCTAACACAGGGGGCAAAGTCGATTCCAATTACCAGAAAGCCATGGGACGCAGACACCACGAGTGTCACAGCATTAGCAAGTGGATTTACAGCCCTAAACTTCCCCAACACAACACACCCTTTCTATTTAAGTTTCAATGCACTAGTAGGCATTTAACGGACATATTTGGAAAGTGAGTATTTCTCACGAGGTAGCCAGTTTTCAAATCCAAAAAAGAGACGGAAAGAGAGACAATGTATTTAAGAGTATATATGTAGGTAAAATACGTTTCGGGGCACAATTTCCTGCCTTGTCAAAATATTTCCTCTTTTGAAATATATATGATGTGACAGTTATATATCAAACCATAAATAAAAATTGGCCTGTAAGAATGTAAGTACCTTAATGTGCAATATTGGATCCCACTTGGTACATATTTTCTGCCTCTTTCCTCCCACTGTGGCAACATATTATTAAATATCAGTCAAAGGACATAAGACTGAGACAGGAAAAACCCTCAAAGGTAAAGATATTTTCAAAGCCAGTTTGCCTTATTGAGACGTTTTGGTGTGGACTCAGTCCCCAGTTCCAGCATTTTGCACAGAAACCGAAGTCACCACTCTCAGGAACCCTGCTTTCCTTTTTTCTAATTATTATTTTTCGATGGGAGGTGTATAATCAAAGTACTATCTGAACAATTCAAATATAATTTAAATAAAGGTAAAATGTCTACAATGAGTATGAGAAATTAGAGATCTAGTATTCAAACACAAAAAGAAAATGAGAAAAAATATACAGATGAATCATATAAGCTAGTAATATGCAACATTATAAACATTTTAAGCATTACTACTCTTAAATTCTAGTTAATTTACTTTTTAAAAATTTGAATTATAATATTACTTGCCCAGAATGTCAGGATATCATAGGGTATCTTTAGAATAATTAATTAAGTAGCTGAATAGGGATGAAAAATCTGAAACTCTTACTGTCCTCTAGAATAGGTTACAAAAGAAAAGGGGAATTCTATGCTGCCTTCTATATTTCAAGGACTTTGTATATGTGGCCTCGTTTAATTTATGGAACAACTGTAAGTGACAAACACTATAAATACCCACTTTTCTAATAAGAAACTGGTGATTGTCCAAGGTTGCCAATCTCACTCTCACAATGTCTAGTGATTTCTGTACTAACAATTATGCAATCTCGCTATTTAATATTCAAGGATGCCATGAGGTCTGGGATTTACTTTTACAACATTATAGAATTATAACATTTGTTTATGTATTTTCTTTGGGATTGGCAATGTTATAATTCAGAAAAGAGCAGAAAGTAAGATTATGGTTATCCATATTACCCATCACCCAGAATTTTTAAATGTTAATTTTTTATCTTTTAAATTGGCATAAATTATATGTAAAATAAATTAAGAGTAATAAATACCTTTGTGGTCTTTTTCTCAACTTCCTTTCTCTCCATTAGCCCCTAGAATAATGGTATACGTGTGTGTTTATATATATATATATATTTTTTTTCTTTTTTAAGAGAAAGAGTCTCACTTGTTGCCCTCAGTAGAGTGCTGTGGCATCACAGCTCACAGCAACCTCCAGCTCTTGGGCTTAGCTGATTCCCTTGCCTCAGCCTCCCAAGTAGCTGGGACTACAGGAACCCACCATGACATCTGGTTATTTTTTTGTTGCAGCTTGGCCCGGGCTGGGTTTGAACCCACTACGCTCAGTATATGGGGCCAGCACCCTACTCATTGAGCCACAGGCACTGCCCCTATATATTTTTTTAACATCAGAATATTAAAGGGTTTGCTCACATGATTTGTTGTGCATTTGCAGTCAGTATAAGTGTGCCTCCCCCCAGATAGCATGCATTGTCCTCATTCAGTGTGAATTTACCTGTCTCCGTCCCCCAGCCCCGGTGTGAGTGTTGAGAAGTCCAGATACTGTTTCAGTCTTCTATATGTGGCTGTCCAATATTCCTGGTGCCATTTACTGATCAGGGATTCTTTTCCCCAAAGTTTGCTTTTGTCTGCTTTGTCAAAGATCAGATGATATGAAGTGGCTTTTTATCTGGATTCTCTCTTCATATCCATATCCGTGTCTCTTTTCTTGCTGTTTTTGTTACTATGGGCTTATGGTAGAGCTTGAAGATTGGTAAAGTGATACCTCCTGGCTTGTTCTCATTGCTTAAGGTTGGTTTGGATATTCAGGATCTTTTCTGGTTTCTCATGAAGCATAGGACTCTATTTTCTAGATATCTTTTCCTAATTCCCAGCTAATAGGTTTGCAGGATTCTTGTTCCTTGCTGGGCACCCTCCAGATAGTTGTAAGAAGTTCTTGTTGAGATCTGAGTGAGACTCTCTTCCACTGAATCTTGCATTGGGCACTGCTCTACCCAGGGTCTCCCCACAGGGTTACTGTAGTAGCTGGATAAATTCATCATGGGTTCCTGGGTTGTGGATGTTTGCTCAAAGCAGGTCACAGTGTGCTTAAGCCTGGAGTTCCTCGTGGGACATTCAGCTTTGGAGCCATTTTTCCAGCCTATCTCTAGTTATGAGGGCTCCAGGGTGAGCTCTGGGGTTCAGGAACACCTAGCACTGGAGACTCAGGGAAGGTGTCTTGGGTTGGCAGGAATTCTGGTGGCACAGAGGTGGAGCCCCAGACTCCAGTGTGAGAGCCTCAGAGCTGAGAATCTTTTCCACTGCGTGTCCCACTTTGCTTCTTTGATTTCACGATGCTACCTTAGGGAAGAGTGATCTGAACACAGGCAGCTGACTGCACTTTTCTTTTTTTTTTGAGACAAAGTCTCACTGTGTCATCTTTGGTAGAGTGCCCTGGCATCACAGCTCACAACAACCTCAAACTCTTGGGCTTAAGCTATTCCTTTTCCTCAGCCTCCCAAGAGCTGGGACTACAAGCACCTGCCACAACAGCTAGCTATTTGTTGTTGTTGTTGTTGTAGTTGTTTAGCAGGCCAGGGCAGATTCAAACCTGCCAGTCTTGCTGTATGTGATCAGTGCCTTATCCACTGAGCTATGGGTGCCAAGCCTGCCTGCACCTTTTACTTTTTTCTTTGGAACCGTGTGCTGGCAGGCTGTATCTATTCCCCCATTTTTTTCTTAGAGCATTTATATTTTTGAACTTTAATATACCATTACTATTGGATCAAATATGTACCTATAGTTAAGAATATTATATAAAATTATATTTACTTTTTTTATAAATGCTTTATACTGCACCTATACAACTCTCCTCACTTACCATTACATTTTTTCATACATTTCCATGTTAGAGAATACAGGTTTAATTCAGCTATTATGGGAGTGGATGAATCTATACAACTGAATAATATATAGCAGTTTAAATAAATGAAGAACAGTCCCAATAAGTTGGAATATAATTTGATTTTGAAGCAAAGTTAATTTTATTTTATTGTGAATGATACAATATTTAGGATAATCTATAGTCACATTGTGATGCACTGATTCGAGAGGCATAGATTAATTTAGAATCACATGGTATAATTCATGCTTTGGATTTTGATATCAATTTACAAAGGAGATGTAAATTAATGATATATAGACCAGTTAAAATTTTCTACTTAATATTGTGTCTTCCTCAACCATCCAGTCCATTTTCCTTATAAATTTGTTTGGCATTTCTAATACATGGAATATTTTTGTGTGCATATGACAGGAATGACCTAATATCAATGTAAAAAAAGTACAATGTATATAATAAAGAATAAAATATTACATGTGTGCATAGTATCTATATGATAATTTTTGTCTTTCATTAAAAATTTAGAGTTTTTACTCCCTAGTCTTTATGTGTTCCCCTATGATGAAAATCCTAGTGCTTTGTTTTTGCATATAATTCCTGTGTTATTTTGGTTTGCTTTCACAAATCAGCATGAAGAATAAATGAACCAGAGTGGGAATGTTGGGGGATTGAGAAAACAAGTTACACAAGAAACATAGAACACACAAAAGATGAAGAGATGGGAGCAGAGGGTCTGACGCAGTTGATGACTGCAGCCAGCACCAAACCATGTGAACAGCTTTATTGATACAGTACCAAACAAGGTTGCTCGTACTCACAACGTTCGGAGTGGGAATATTCTCTTACAAGGTTGAGAGGAAGTAATAGTACATGTGGTAAAGATTAAGTTTAGGGAGAAAAGGCAAAAGATAGGAAAGTATACAGAAGCTATGTGACTCTGGCAGAGGAAGCAAGGAGAAAGCACTGTTGTTGTTTTAGGAGGGGAGAAGAAGCAGTTGGGGGACATTCCTTGAGCTAAGTTCCTGGCTGTGGGGTTCTTGCCTTCTCACAGATGGTACTCCACAGTTTTCCTGACCTACTTTTATTAATTTAATCTTACATTTCAGTGCATATCAGGTGAGGGTGACGTTGGTGTTAGGTAAAGAAAACTGGAATCAAATACCTTGCGTAACAAAATGTCTGGGGATAGCACAGCCTGTACATACAGTAGGTTTAGTAAGCACTTCAGTTCATGTCTTTGATAACCATTTCCCTTACATCACTTTGTTTTGCCATCTTCTTTGTATCTTTGTAACTCCGATGATAGTCTTTGACATCAGAATGCATAATATATGCTATTACACAATGTAATACATTATTACATCATTATATTATTGCATAATGTGTATAATATAGAGGGTGTTAAATGTATACACATATTAAGAAAAGAAAAAACTGTATTAAATTATAATACTCAATACAGACTGATAAAAAAAGATGAACAAAAGTCACACTGAGCACCTCTTCTAATTACAGAAGTCAAATGTGATTTGGGAACTACAAATTTAATACAGTTTTTCCTTACTGAAAATGTGCATACATTTTTGACAGCCTCTGTATGTCTAGTATAGTCAGACTATCCATATATAACATCATTCAGTCAAAGAAGATGACGTGGTTTGTTTTGTAAGTACAATCAAATGTTTTTCTATTATCCCCTTGTGCCAAATTGTGGTAGATTCACATAGCTATGTACCAGAATTGTGCCAAAGAAGCCCTTCTTTGGAAGGTGAGATTGGATGAGCTAACTCTGAGGCATTTAATTAGTTAAAACAAAGAAGAACATTTAAATAACGACAACAGAATTTCTATTTCAAAGAAAAATGGAAAATAGTGCTGATAAGAAAACAAAAATTGTCATGATATAGTCATTTTGTTTTCAGTTTTATAAACATCATTACATTATTTTTTCAATTATTTTGTTACATATTTTCTTATATTTCTTTGCTTTAATTTTGACTTTAAATACATTTTGGGGTTCTTTCAAATTGTTGTATAAAATTACCAATTCAACAGGTCTTTTTGGCTTTTGCTTCATGCTTGTTTCATGTTTTAGTTTTTCTTTATTTTTTCCGATTTTTTTGTTTGTAAATTTGTATTTATCTTTTTCAGAGTTAATTTTCCAAGAGTTCAGTAAATTCTGCATAAAATGGTACAACAGAAATGCTATGTGCTATGCAATTTGGATTTGTAATTTCTTACAGTTAAGTCAGGTTAAAGATTTGGGTTTTTAATTTATTATCATTTTTTTCCCTTTCAAACACTCAGTCAATAGTGTATACCTTCTCGATCTTTCCTGGGTGATGAACAGTGTTCCTCTAATCTTGATTTCTCTCATGGATCATGTTGAAAACAAAGCTGTACACTCTAGTTAAATTGATTAGGGAAGATTTTATTCAGTAAGAAACTATTGTAGTAATGAAGAGGGTCCATCATGTACTGAAAACTTGAGTTTGTGCAGAGGTAACTGGGCATTTGAGGTGAGAATGAGGCAGTAGAGGGAAGGAACAGTAGGGCTTGAGCAGAGGCACAAAAGTGGCAAAATATAAACAGCAGGAAGGATGCGGGTGCAAGTCACCAGCCCAGGTGGGCTTGTGACTGTGCTTATCAGCTAAGTTTCTTCCTTCTCACAGAGAGTGGAGACAAGGTCTTATTGCGTGCTTTGGCTAGAGCAAAGACTTGATTCTTTGGGCAGCCTGGAGCTGTCTCAAGCAGGTGTTTTGAAAAGAGCTGACGTCATCCTAGGGTGTGGTCCAGAGCTGTTGGAAACTGTGCTAACTGAAGTTTGTCAAATAGGTCTTAGTGCACGTGCAGGGTAGAGGCATGGATGGAATTGTGTGTAATGAGACTCTGCAGTTTTTACAGGTTGAAGTTGAGGATTAATCAAAAAGAGAACTCATAGGAGCCTTGACTACACTTTGGTCAAGGAGGATGTTTTCTTCAACCATCACAGTTTCAGCAATCTGCTATCTATAGCAAAAGTAATCTCTCTTCCTAGCACAGGAATTAAACTCCCAGGACATATCCACCAGGTCAACTTGGAGGAGCGCCATCTCCAGTCGGAGTAAGGTCAGATTTACTTCTCTTGCTTGGATATTTGTCTTCCTTCTGGTTCATGGTTGCTTCCCTTTCTTTAAAAATCATCCACTGAGTGTTTTAAAATATGTTTTGTCATGTTTTGTCTTAACGTCCAACTTTTCTAAGAGATTGAAAAGTATGATCCACTTTAGCAAAATCTATTTAATTATAAAAATTATAACATAATATCATACTGTCAAACTAATGATAAAGGAAAAGGGTTCTAAGTTTTTCTTGAAGCTACCAGCTAGGAATTTTCAACTCCAATATTTACTAATAACTCATATAATTAATCTCTGACCATTGCAATATCTATTTAATCCATTTTATTAAAACTCTCTTTTTTTTGCTAATACTAACTTAGTGAAATATGTACACAACCCAAATTGCAGTTTAAATGAGATATTTGCATGAGTCATTGAACAGAGCTAAATAAGGTCATATCTTTTGCTCTATTTCAGCATACTTTTCAGGGTTATTTCTTTTGGTTTTATGAGGAGGTTTTAAACTCCTACATGTAAAATAGAGACTCCTATATATAAGATGGAATGATAGAGCAATATAAAGCTATATGTTTGTATGAGAATGTAAGAACCAAATTGTTAACTAATAATTCTCTAGTTAGTCTGAAGTAGGTTTGGGGTAACTGAATGTTGTCCTGAAGTATGTTTCACTCTGTCAGTCAAACAAACTCATTCACATGCATGTAATCTATTCCTTATGGTTTGGAAAATGCCAAAATGCATTTGAAGAATCTGAAGCTCTAATTAGGGGCTTTGAATGCCTACAGTCTACAAGGTTTAATTTTTTCTTTCCTGATTTTGTATCTCTTACATATTCCATTTACTACATAATAAAACTACATTTTCATAGAAGATTACATGCCCTCTGAATTTTGAATTATATTTCCATAGCATATATGAATCTTGACTGAGTCAGAGGTAAATTCTTGTTACCAAAAAATGATACCTGTGGTAATTTGTTACATTTCCCCCTGCTGGATCCTCAGCCTAAATTTTCTTGAAAATATTTAACTCAAGTAATTGGAACCAAAACTAATTACTTGAACATGATTGCGTGAAATTAAATCAAGTGTTTTCTTATCAGCTTTCTGGGACAGTGCTATAAAATTATGTTGGAAAGAAGGTCATGTACCTGGAGTGCCCAGATCTGTGCAATACAAGTTAAATTTTAAGAAAATTTCTATTTGAAAAATGTAAGTGCCATTTTATTTTATTTTATTTTATTTTATTTTATTTTATTTTTTGAGACAGTGTCTCACTTTGTCACCCTTGATAGAGTGCCATGGCATCACAGCTCGCAAGCAACCTCAAACTCTTGGACTCAAGCAACTCTCTTGCCTCAGTCTCCCCATAGATGGGATTATGCCTGCCACAAGGCTTGGCTATTTTTTTTAGAGATGGGGTCTTGTTCTAGCTCAGGCCAGTCTTGAACTCCTGAGCTCAGGTAATCCACCCACCTCAGCCTCCCAGGGTGCTGGGATTACAGCCATGAGCCACTGCTCCCAGCCTGTAAGTGCTTCTTTAGATACTATGCCATGGGTAAATATAAGACTCCCTTACAAAAATTATTACTTTATAGAGCAGCACCTGTGGCTCAAAGGAGTAGGGTGCTGGCCCCATATGCCAGAGGTGGTGAGTTCAAGCCTGGTCCCAGCCAAAATCTGCAAAAAAAAAAAAAAATTATTACTTTATGACAAAAAGCAAGACATATAGATTGATGCACAATGTAGTGCTCCATCTGCTTAATGGATTTATAATGCACTTGTAAGATTAGAGTTTATCTAAATCAGGTTTATGCTAAATTCCAAATTAACCTTTTAAATAAATATAAGAAATAACAGACAGAAATAGAGATGATTGCCAGACTCTAAACGGTGTTCTGTAGATTTCTAAAAGCAACTAGAAGGTAGCTGGGATTTAATGGAGAAAAGACAGAACTCAGATCAAAGATGACTGAATCAAATGAACATGGGAACAAAACAACAACTTCAGTGGAAATAGTACCCGAGTGTGTGAAGTACAGAGCTCATTCCCTAACAGGGAAACAGCCCCGAGAGTGAGTGGATTCAGAAGGAAACTGATAAAAGAGTAGACAACACAATTTTTTGAAATGTGTTACATATACACATTTTTAAATATTAATAAAATGAAGGTTTAAAAAAATAACAAAACACACAATGGGCAGGACGTAAAATTCATTCCAGAGGTTTAAATCTGCCTTTGATACCTATGTGAAACATCAGATTCAAACATACATAAAGAAGATTACTATATCAAGTACCATGTTATTACTATTTCTAATACTGTGTTTGAACACACAATATATATTGTAAGCCTAGATAGACCATCTATTATGTATTTGGGGGGAAAAATGCCTGTTTGGTTAGATAGCTGCTATGGTAGAAAAAATAAGTTTTCAGTTTACTTATGTATATGGGGATTATAATACCAATTTTCCATTGACCTCTGGAAAAAATAAAACTCATAATTGGGGCAAGTGTCTATTCCTAAATAATCATCTCCATGAGTGAATATTAATATTATAAAATAATAAGTCACCCATTAGGAAAATTTTTTTTAAAGGAAAAATGAAGTATATATAAAATATCTTAAAGATTCTAATTTAAAGATTAAAATGTATTAACTATTTTTCAATAAAATTTAGATGTCTTTTTAATTTAGAAATAAATATAGAACTGCCTACAGAATCAACAAACTGATATGCACTTTGCAATATGCATAAGGAATATTTAGGTTAGAAAAAATATATTTTTCTCTTTATTCTATTTAAAACCAATTAGTTGACACTAAGTTGAAAAGAGATAACCTCATTAAACATATGTAAATAAAACCTTTCGAGGGGACTGTGTGACCTCTGCTCTTACCCACCTGTCAATGTGATGAATAGGGTTACCCATCCTCCTACTAATGCTATCATCACTTATGGACTAAGATCTCTGTCGTCTGCAAGATTATTTAACAGACAAACTTACTCGTTCTTTTTTAAAAACTTAAAACTTTTTTAACTAGAGAAATATTTTACCTTATAAGTTCATATAGAATTATACAACTCCAGTCAGCAAGCAGCTAGCTGAAAAATGATTGATAATTTTTATTTATTCCTTCAATAATAAGCAATAATATATTTTTAGAATGAGTCTAAATTCTCTCATGTTTACATTTGTTCAACATGTATTACTCACAGCAGTTATTATGCTAAAATGTTTAGGAATCAGTCAAAATAAAGACAAATAGGTCTTGGTAGATCCTGTAAGAATCTTTCTGATCAAAACATCTTCTCCTTTATCAAAGTTCAACTTCAGGCTCAGCGCCTGTGGCTCAACATACTAAGGCGTCAGCCACCTACACCTGAGCTGGCGGGTTCGAATCCAACCCGGGCCTGCCAAACAATGATGGCTGCAACCAAAGAAAAAATGGCCAGGCATTGTGGCGGGCACCTGTATTCCCAGCTACTTGGGAGGCAGAGGCAGGAGACTCGCTTGAGCCCAGGAATTGGAGGTTGCTGTGAGCTGTGATGCCATAGCACTCTATCCAGGGTGACAGCTTGAGGCTCTGTCTCAAAA